>QLTV01003392.1:892731-909688 GCA_003457575.1 Thermophis baileyi
AAGCCTGGGGAGGGCGAAAAACGGCCCAACGGGCCTACCGGAAGTCCGGAGGCTTCAGTGAGGCCTGCGCACATGGGCTGGGGGGAAGTGTGTGTGTGGAGGTTTGTGTGCGCATGCGTGGGGGAGGGCATTGCATTATGGGTGTGGGCACATGCGTGTTATCGCGCGCACACGCACATACCCTTTTGGCACCCGAGCAAAAAAAGGTTCACCATCACTGGTATAGGGTCTACTGCCTGAGCAGGAGGTTGGACTAGAAGAATTTCAAGGTCCCTTCCAACTCTGTTATTCTATTCTGTAACTCTGTTAAGACTCCTATTGGCTCAGAAAATAAAACTATACAATAAAATAGAACACAAAATAAATATGAAACAAACAAACCCCTCATGTGTTCTTCTATATAATTGCTACTTAGTTGGAAAGAATTCTGAGGTTAAGACTTCTAAGCAATACTATGTAGCTAATGAGGACATAAAACATTATTAGGGAAGAAGGTGGAAACCTTATCATCTACAACACCAAGAGGTCCAGTTTAAGCTTAAGAGAAAGAATTCTGTCACCTTGAAAACTTTGCCTTAATCGTTCCCTGGTTAAAAAGTCTATAGGCACAACAAAACTTTACATATTTAGTAATTGAATCTCAAATGGCAGTAACTGGTCAGGAAAAATGGAAACATGGTAGCTAGTTCAATTAAAGTGTGGCTCTTGGATCAATGGTAAAGAATTTGTTTAATAATTTTATTTTATTTCTATTTGTTTTATATTGACAAAATATTGCTATATTTAAAAAAAATAAATTGTAAACTAATTCAAAATATTTTAAGGGAAAGTATATAAACAGCTTAAATTAAAAAAAACCCATTAACTAGGTGAATTCTATATTTAGAAGCAAAATGTGCAAAATAGCAATCCCCTAAAGTTGCAAGATTGTGCACTGTGCAGGGTTCTAATTACCACATCAGGAAAAGGAGATGGGAGAGCTGAAAAATTTGCAAAACAGGACAAGGAAAATGATTCAGAGGCTAAAGCTATTCCCCAGTTTTTTAAAAAAAACCTGAGCAATTGGGGCTTATCTTGGAACCAAGGTAGATAGATAGAGACTTTTCATCAAGTGTAAAATCATGTAAGATGTAGAAAGTGTGGACAGGTATGTGTTTTTATCTGTGTCTCAGTCTCACCTGTGAGAACTTGAGTCCATCTATTCAATTATACGTGGGAAGATTTAAGACTAGTACAAAGAAATATTGCCTTATGAACAAACTTTTTACATTGTGTAATTATGACAATGACTCCTACTTTAGAAGTGGCCAAATTCAGGGAAGACTGGGCTACCAGTTGCAACTGGTCTTAGTGGCTGTTTGCTAATTTTGAATGCCACTGAAATAATGGAGGAGGCATTGTTTGTGAACTTCCTGAATGCTTCTATATGGTTTCCACCTGACAAAGAAGGCTGGATTAGAAGAGTCTTTGGCCTGATCCAGCACAACTTTTCCTATGTTATAAGTGAAGATTTGTCACTTCTCTTTGATACTGTGCAAATAAAAAGGATTAAAGTGAAGCCACAGGGTTAATGAGAGAGTTAAAGAATGCTTCCTACTGACTGATGCATTCCCATCCAACAGTACATATACTATCTGCACTGTGTAAGACTTTGTTTTAAAGAATATCCCTTAAGCTACAAGATTCATATATGCAAAAGCCTGACATGTGACTTGGTTTAATATTTAGTTTGAACAGTGAGGGGTCCTTGGTGCTCACTGAGCTTGGTTGTTCTATTGCAGACATTTCATTAACCAAACTAGGGTAACCTAGCACTGATGATGTTTGCAATAGTGGCAAATATCTATAGCTTGGATGTAGGATGAGGGTGAAGATTAGTTCTCTGAGCTTGTGGGTTGTTTTTCGAACATTTTGTTACCAGGCCAGATAACCCTTTTAGCAGAGTTTAGGGGATGTCAGTATCAGTGTTCTTCTGTTTATAAGGGCTTCAGGTGTGGGTGTGTCAAGTGAGGGTCTTGTGACACCTGATCCATCACATGACCCTCTCTTGACACACTCACACCTGAAGCCCTTATAAACAGAAAAACACTGACACTGACATCCCCTAAACTCTGTTGAAGATGTTACCTAGCCTGGTAATGAAATGTTCAGAAACCAACCCACAAGCTCGGAGAATGAACCTTCACTGATGATGTTATCTAGTTTGGGTAATAAAACATCTGCAAGAAAAAACCAAGCCCAAAGAGCACCAAGAACTCCTTGTTTCAACTCTGAACTACAAACATTCTCCTTTATTAGTTTGAACAGTCTTCCTTAAAAAAAAAAAAGATACAGAACAATCTTCTTTAGAAGACTTTATCTAATTGTTCTGTTTTCTCTTAAAATCCCTATTGTGCCAGCATGATAGATTTTTTTTGCCCTTACCAACCTTAGAAAAAGACATTTTTCTCTTAATATGCATGTTGTTAGCACATTTTGATCTAAGCTCCTTTCCACTCTGGAAATGGAAGGAGCAGAAACCATGATTATTATACAGTCTTCCCAGATGCTGCTGTATTTCTCTGGTTTTAAATCAAGTGAGTGAAAATGGAATTTCAGCATTTGCAGCTTTTCAGTATTGGCAAGTCTGCTTAGGCTCTATAGGCTTGAACTCAATTTGCTGGCAAGCCCTTTGTTTCAGGCTGAACAATTAAGATTTAATTGGATCAGTTAAGCTAGCTATAAAACCAACTTTTCAGAGCCTGTAAAGGCAGAAGTAAATTGACAAAAAAAAAGTCTGATATAGACATATGAATGCAACCCAGATGACTGAATTCAGACATAACACTAAAGCATCATTAAGCTTCTAATCTTTTCCTTGTGGGCTTGTTGGAAAGAGAAGGGTGAGGGTGGTATATTTGACACTAAACCATAGTTTAGCATTGCAGATGAACTGAATCAAGATAAAGAATGTATATATAATCCCTGTAATGTTGATCCTTTTTTCAAAAGGAAAAACAGTTGCAGGGATTAGGCAAATGGGCATTCTCTTCACATCCTATGTTACAGTATTTCTCTTGTATGTCTATATGTACAAGGTTTCCATCCAGAGATGATAGGAATCAATTAGACATTATACTATTAATTTAAAATTACTGTAATGTAGAAAGTGTTTTGGGACACTCACAAGTTAATGCTGGTTTTGGTTTAGACACCATGAACCAGCTGCTAGGCAACAGGCAGTATGTTCAAAGATTAAACAATCATGGGTACATATCAGAGGTGGGTTCCTCCCGGTTCGGACCGATTCGCCCGAACCGGTAGTGACCTGCTGGTGATGTCATGATGACGTCACTGATCCGGTTCGGTCGGTGCCCGTCCGTGGGCGCCGCCATCTTTTTTTTGAATTTTTTTTGAATTTTTTTCTTCTGCGCATGCGCAGAAGCCAAGTTTCCGGCACTGCGCATGCATCGCCATCTTTTTTTTGGCTTTTTTTAATTTTATTTTTTGCACTGTGCATGCGTGCGCGCCCACAAGGCACGCCCACGGGATGCGGGAGGAAGCGAACCAGCAGCGAGGTAAGTTAGAACCCACCCCTGGTACATATAGAGAAGAACCAATGTAAATCTCAATCATGTTTTTAATTTCCATTTATTTTTACTCAATTATAATGTAAGAAAAATAAAAGATGTAGGCAATTTTAATCTCATAGCATCGGTATCATGAACCATATCAGGTAAAGATGTGGAAGAAGAATCAACTGAATAATCAAAGCTGCATTTCAGTAATAACAGTACATATTTTGTATTCAGAAGTCTAATCCCAATTTCAAGGCACTTTTTCAGGTAAGATAAAAGTACTTGAATCCTCAGAAACCCTCTGCGACCAAACTGATATAGTTAAGCAAATGGAGATTTTTCTTTTAATAAAAAATGTTTATTTATCATCTATGCATTTGTTTATTTATAGGACACATATAAAACCAACTTTTCAAGGTATTTTATAACTGACCAGAATAGTACAGTATTGAAATTTTGAAAAATGACAGTAAGCAAAACTTTATTTAGTGTGGATGCAAATGCAAAGCATGATGAAAATAACAATCCAAAACCAACCTTATCAAATATAAAATGGACTAAAAACAACCAATGAAAAACAAAAATTAAAACCAGCAACATGTAAGACTGATTAATATAGCTTAAACTGGTCATACTCCCAGGGAATGGGCAACCTTTCGAATAATCTCTGGGCTGCAGAGATTAGATGAAAGTTGGTATTACAGAAGATGTGGCAGAGAGAGTTTGAACCTCTGTGATTTTTTTTAATACATGCACAATTAATTTACAAAATAATGCATAATTCATCATTGTGGTGATTTCTCTTGGAGTATCTTAAATATATAGATATCCAGAACGAATACTCATATACATTCTGAACACAGTACATTCTTTCAAAACAGTCTCCAAACGAGTTGCATTTTTTTGTGAAAACCTGTGTTCCTTATGATAAACACAATAGTTATTCCTATGCAAGATCATTATAAAGATTTATTGAATACCTAGAGTTAGCCTCAGATATGTATGACGAAGTGTCACCAAAATTAGAAAGATACTTCTATAATGTATGATTTAGTGAAAACCTATCTGAAAAGCAAACTGCAGTCCATTATGATTTTTAATTATTTTTAATTTTTTATCTACATTTGTGATTTAAAAATATATTTTGAATTTGAAAATTAAAAAATGAAATATTAAATATTTAATTGTTTTATACAAACAACACTATCTACAATATTTACCTCTGCAAACACTTTTGCAGCTTTTTGATCGATTCTAATGTACTTTATAGCATTAAAAATTGCTAAGATAGTAGATTCTCTCCTACTTTAGAAAAAGCCTAGAAGAGATTAGTACCAGCTCATAACAAATAAATAATTTTATTATGTTATGCAAGTTATGAGAATTGGTCAAAATACTATAACAGTTGATAATTTTTTGATAACTGAAAATATATTATATATTTCTTGTTACCTTTTGTTTGGTTCTAATAAAGGCGTTGTCTAATGGTTGGTAGGTATGTAATTAAACAGGCAGGCAGACCGACAGACAGACCGGCAGGAATTCATTTCGGATTTCAGAAAAGGTCATATTAGTTTTTAAAGATAAATGAAACCAAATACTTTAGCCAGAAGTCATGATTTTATACAAGAAGTGTGCCTTGTTTCAGATACGAAAATATAACGGACATGATCCTGCTAATTTTTGGAACAATCACAATATGCAGATTACCCAGTAGCAACAAGCTATCTGACAAATGTAAACACCATGGAAAGCAAGAAAGTGCATCTCTAAGTCTGAATTAAATGCCAGATACCAGGTGATAATTTAGTTGCAAAAATGTTACACAATGGTATTTGCAACTTCCATCAGCACATGCCCAAAGTGATATTATTGAGCTATGCTAATTATTAACCAGCACTGAGCAGACAGTACCTACTTTACATTTCTTTAATTAATTCCCCTTCCTCATTTAGCCATTAGTTGTAGGGGTCCACATATAGCTTCTTCATTCTTTTTCTGAAAGAAACCCCCTGTAAAGTCATAACTATTCAAGAATATAGGTGTTCTTGAATGAGAGGGCCAAGGATTGGCCAACTCTTCCTTTCTACTGTGCGGCAACTATGCAGTTGTGGTTCTACGTATGAATTGTTTCTGACATAGTGACAGTTTTTCAACTGAGTCTGCACCTACATCTAGTCATTTCCTCCTGGTAACAACACTACTGTAATTCAATGTTTTGAGGGGTTGCAAGAAAATCATTCTAAAACAATAGCTTACACAAAGTACAGTCTTTGGTTAATTGCAGCTGCCATCCAAATGCCATAAATCAGCTTCATCTCCCAGTCTGTTTCTGGGTTCAGTTCAAAGTGCTGGTATTAAGTTGAACAGTTTCAAAAAACAGAGCTCAGATTCTGGAAATCTGTGGTCTCTTCCCAGACTTTCAACCTTTTGACATGTTAACATACCCATATTCTTGAATGTTTTTAGAGCAGTAAAGTTATGGGTGTTTTGTCTTTTACTCTTCTCCGCTGTTTTTTAAAAATATAATTACTGCCTTGTAACAAATATTGTAAGCAGTTTTGTATTTTTTTAAAAAAGAAAAAAAAACTACATATTTTTAAATACATAAAAATTAACATTGCTGCTAGAGCCAATAATTTGCTCATATAAAGATTCTTCTCACTGTAGTTTTCAGAAGCCATGGGAGAACAAGGGAAAGATGATAATCAGTAGATACAAACAAATCGTTGTTCCCCTTCTCACATAATCTTTCCTGTACACTTAAAGATACTCTTTAAAAAAAACACCAAATTGTGGTTGCTAGGCATATGGAGAAACATCTACGGAAGAAGATACAGTTGATAAAGAAACTGTTTTCTTGTCAGCCTTATAACAGAAACACTTCACTTTTACTATTACTTTGTAGTTAATCAACATGAGGAAATAAGGGCTGACAGCTGAATATCCTGAAGATAGAACTGTCAGGACAGGTGGCGCAAAGTATTTAAATTTAAAATTCTTCAGGCACCTAATTAGGATAAAATTAGAAATCCAAAGTGAAATAATAACTGGTATTAATAACAGAAGAAATTTACATGCTCTGAGAACCTCAGTTTCACTAGCATCACGCCCAACCCATATGCATCCATATGCTGCTTTCTTATATTCGCAAAGGAGTTGTATTATTCGGAATCCAACAAGAAGCATAGTTAGAAGTGGAAGAAGATCAATAGCCACTAGAAATAATCTTCCATAGAAAAACTCCACTTGGTAATTTTTATATTCAGTCTTACATTTAGTATAGATGAAACTGCCCGATGATTCATTTTTCATATACCCTTCATCATTTTTTCCTGTGTAAAGTGAAAATGGGCAACAAAATGCAAAAGCAGAAATCCAAAGTATACCAACTACAAACAAGTGACACTTGCAACAATCTGTAGTTGTAGCTTCAGCTGGAGGATGCACCAGACGACACAATTTCAAACTGTAGAACACAACAATGTATAATGTGAACCATATGGCAAGAGTAGTAGTAAAGTTCGTGAAGAACGCAAGAACTTTGCACCTATTTGAATCCAACATGATGCCAGATGCATAAACAATCTTCAAGACATTCACCACCAGGTTATATAGAAGATGGACAAGCGCAAGGTTGACTATAAGTATTAATGGGATTCCTGATTTATCATGGATGCATCTCTTTGTGAAGTAAATCAGCAATGGATTTCCAATCACGCTGCATGTGATTAAAATAGAGCAGACAACAATCTCCAGTGTGCTAATGCAGGAGTCCATGTTTTCCATTCAGTAGGTCTGTCCAGAATTTTTCTGATCTTTATCGCTTTTCAGCTTCAAAAAGACTGGTAAAATTTCTTATCAAACTCATTTTTGCCCCCTTTGGTGAATTTTCAAAATGCATACAGAGCTGAGGAACTTCACATACAATAGTCAGTCTCTTCGCAGAATGCAAAAATGAAAAACAAAACCAAGCCAATGTTTTTTAAGTGAATGTACTTAAGTGACCTTTCATCATCATCACATGTGGTGCTATCATTATGTACGCTCACAAGGGTATCCTTTAATGAAAGGTTACAGGAATATAGAAACAACTTGGAAGCCTGCTTCTCTAAAAATACTTCAGCCACACAAGTCTTTACTGAACAACACGCCCTATAACTGAGAAGAAAGGAAGAAAATAAATGGAAAGATTGGGGTCAAGGGAACAGAAAAGGATGTGGTTTGCTGGCTGCCTGGAATATTAAACCTTAGTATGCTATGCTACATTTTCTTTCATTTTCTTTCATCTTTCTTCCACTTGTAGTGATAAAATATGAAGGCCTGGGACTGCTAGAAGATGTACAGACTAGGGAGCAAAGAGGTAGAAGTAATATTTATTCTTTTCCCATGGATTTTATCACTGAAGTTTTCTTCTTGTAGGCTGAGATTCACATTTCATTGCAGGTTCATCTATATTGCTGTAAAGTAGGGATAGGCATAATGTTGATCAAGGGGTTAATTGGAGGTCCATAAACCTTGGGGATGTGTGAATAGATTTCAGGAGGTCTGTGAATATGGCTAGGAAAAATAATTACAATTTTATTTCCACTAATCTCTAACTCAAATTTAGGTGGGGTTTTTTTCATTGGGTAATAGAAGCAACAAAATAATTTATGGCCTCTAGACTCCAAAAATGTTTGACTTCAATAAATCTCACTATCTGTAATTTTTGTATCCTTAAAAGGGGTGTTGCCTTGTTTGTTGTTGATTTGATGGATTATCAAAGAAACTCATATTTCCATATTTCATATTTCTATATTTTTATAACTGTATTTGAGCATAATTGGTTTCCTCTGAAATATAACCTATATCTATGTGTTTTATTTTATGCATTTAAATACTTTTTCTGAGATGGTACCTACAGTTTAAATGCATAAAATAAAACACATATATATAGCTTAGCAGTTAATTATGGACTGCAGATTTAATCAAAGTCAAAATATACATTATCCCATCGTTTTCTGAAAATCACAGTGTAATGATCATAGTATAAACGGCACTGGAATGTCAAGATTACCCTTTTCAAAAACTGTTGCCTTCCAAATATACTGGGACTGTTATTTGATAAGCCATGATTACATTTAAACCAGTCTAATAATTACAGACTCCTCTTGGCAAAAATTTTGATACTCTAATATTAGATACTAAAGCTAAATTCGCACAATATTTTCTCTGAGTGGTTTCCAATATTGAGGAATTTTTTGCAGAATACAGTAAGAATCATAAAGAGTCAAGTGAGAGTTTTGACAATGATTATCTGTGCACTATTCTGAAATCTTCAATTCAGTTTAAAAGCAGTAATAAATCTTTATCAAAAGATAAGAATGTCATGACAGTTAATTGATAACTTTAATAATATGGTTTGTTTTATATGGAGAACTAGGTATATTTATCTATGCACTGTATTAGCTGAACTGAATTAGGTGTACTCAGAGTTAATATATAGTTCTAAAAATTGTGTTCTTTATAGCAATTTTGTAGGTAAGGCAAGGGGACTTAAACCCAAATCAAATAATGCACTCCATTCTCCTCAACTTTCCCAATAGTCCAAGTTGTGTCTGGGATGGATCTTTAGGAAAGGAGAAGACTAGAAACAAGTCTCTTTCTCTGTTCAAATAAAAGCTTGAAGCAATCACCCCAAGCCTTTTTATCATTCCCTACAAATTGCCTTTTTATGTGCAAAAATATATTGTAGGTGATTCTTTGAGGAAGAGATGAAATATTTAACCTTGTGAGCAGAAGGTGGTGATTTTTTCTTCCATACCCTAAGAAGTACTCTGAGGATACCAAATGTCTTCAGATGGAAAAAGCCAGATATGATTTTTAGGATTTCAGGATTAAATTAAACTGAGTTCACAAACACATATAGGCACAAAACTACTTCATAGATTTTTGAAAATCTATGAAGTAGTTTTGTGCCTATATGTGTTGTGAACTCAATCAATCAATTTATAATGAACGATTGTCCTTTGCCTGATAGACAATAAATAATTATTGTCCCCGCAGCAAGAATTGTATACGCTCAGTGTTGGAAACTTGAAAATACACCAAGCAATGAAAGGATTATACATAAGATACTGGAATGTGCAGAGATGTATAAGCTCACATTAGAAATGAAAGGCAAGGAAGAAACAGAATTTTATGAGGTGTGGAATAAATGGTATAATTGGTTAGAACAGAGAAATAAAGATGTATAGAAATAAATGTAAATAACCGTATGAGACATATGACACAGTACTGTTAAAAATGTTTATTGATATGTAAATTGGAAAAATGAAAAAAATAAATAAAAATAAAAATAAAAATAAAAGAATTATTGTCCCTTGCCTATTGTCCTTTGCTTCACATAGCATCTGCATTTTTCATTGGCAGAGACAAATGCGTATAATCCTTGAACATCTCTTAAAATATCGGATCCATTAAAGCCAATAGAAATATATATTGCAGTTTTGGACTGAAGCCTCCAGTAACAACATATCATCTGCTTTTTAATTTGAGAGGCCTTCATATAATTATATATTACAGGTGAAGGAGTCTTTCTCCTCTTTTATATATAAATAAAATTGTTCTAAAAAAGGCTCAAAACTGGGAAAAGACCTTCAATTAGGTAAAGTACAGCTGAGCAGCAATCTAGATTTGGAAAGGAAAAGGTGATTTGAAGCAGACATGGGCAATCATGTTCCCTTTGTTTCTATCCCCTTAAATCAAAGCATAGGAAAAAGCAACTTTTTTAGAAGTTACTGATGATGCTACATGGGTGCCTCTACATACTCCAAATCATTTTTTTTTCTTTTCGAATTCTGATTGCTGCACAGCCCTCATCTACCGTAAATAAATTGCTCTTATCCAATCAACACCAATATGAAAAGGCAAGAAATAACTTATTCCGGCTTAAACTAGAGTACCTCAACATATAATCCAATTTTTCCCAATTTGGTATTCTCTAGTTGCACTGGACAAAAGGCTATGTTGGGAATTCTCAGAATTATAGTCTCAGTGTACTTAGAGGCTCAGGGAAGATTGGTATAGCTTAATATTTTATTTTGATCTTTAATGTGATTAGCTTTTCAAACAAATCTTAATTTCCAGCAGGAAAAAAAAAATATAAAAGCTTTGTAGAAGGAAACATAATTTGTCCCTCTCTTATATATTCATTTGACTTGGAAAGGGACTGAAAATTGTTGAGTCTGGTGATTGAAGAGGCTTGAGACAGGATTCAGACAAACAGCTCTTTATTTAACTATGTACAAGATCCAGCAGAGAGCCAGTCTGACAGCTAGCCCTTTTATAGGGAGCTGTCAGATGGCTCAGCCAATCAGCGGTCTCCATTTTTCCACCTGAACAGAGGACCTGGTTGTAACCAGGCAGTCTGGATATCTAACAAAAATAAAGGGTTTGCTTCTTTACTGTAAAGCCCTCTGGAACACTGTGCACAGTTCAAAAAGGACATAAAACTCAGTGTGATCTGCAGGTAGATACTCCCACTGGAAGAGGATGAGGCAAGAATTATATGCATTAAGTAGAATGAAAACTAGAAAGATTTTCATTTCAAAATTTTAAACTCACCTGAGATTATGGACAATTATGCAAATTCAGTAAAAAATGAGACATTCCCAGATACATGAATGTTAAACATATTCAAAGCCTTGAGGAATGGTTTGTTATGCTAGTTCAGCAATAAGATCTAGAGCCGTGATGGCGAACCTATGGCACGCGTGCCACAGGTGGCATGCAGAGCCCTCTCTGCGGGCACGCAAGCAGTCACCCCAGCTCAGCTACGCCGCGCATGCGCGCGCACCTCCCAGCAGCCAGCTGGTTTTCGGGTCTCTGCCACACATGCGCGGGGAGGGGCGCACACAGGAGACTCGTGCGCATGCATGGGGGTGGGGTGCATGGCGGGGTCACGTGCACATGCATGGGGTGCATGCGGGGGTTGTGCACACATGCACGGATCATGCATGCATGTGCAGGGGGTGCACACGGGATGCACACACACATGTGCGGGGGGCAGGGAGCACACGGGGAGTTGCACGCACATTGCATTATGGGTGTGTGTGAGCGTGCATGCTTTCGGCACTCAAAATTTTAGCCATCACTGATCTAGAGGATGGTTTGACCATTATGACATTAAGTTACTAAACTGAGATATAAAGATATTGCACAAATATCTACTTTCAGGTTACTTGGGGTGGGGGAGGGGAGTAAATATTCCTTCTGAAGACTTAAAATAGGCCTCTATGAAGCAGTGGCAATTTCTGTCTTCAGCATTCAAAAAAACCCAGCCCTTTATTTTGGAATATCATATAAAAACAGCTTGTTTGTTTCTCCTAATAAATCAGATTCATATAGTGACATGGGAAATTCATTTTGGATCTCTTTAGGAGTCCCAGATGGAAGAACTTGTGGTTGTCCGGCCAGGTAGGCAGGCTGTCCCAACTGGCTATCAGTTTCAGTTTCACCTGAAGCCAGGCAAGATGTGTGACAGTAATAATCTGAAATGCTGAAATTAATGTTAGCTGGTGAGACCTTAATAGCAACAGCAATAGCACTTAGACTTATATACCGCTTTACAGCCCTCTCTAAGCGGTTCACAGAGTCAGCATATTGCTCCCAACAATCTGGGTCCTCATTTTACCCACCTCGGAAGGATGGAAGGCTGAGTCAACCTTGAGCCGGTGAGATTTGAACCGTCGAACTGCAGCTAGCAGTCAGCTGAAGTAGCCTGCAGTGCTGCACTCTAACCACTGCGCCACCTTGGTTGGGTTGGCTATAATTACCTCAATTTTTTAAAAGCAGGGACGTGTGATTCTGCTAGGTATCAACCAATTAGTTCACGGAGTAGAATTAGAAAGCTTTATGCTTGGCACCTAAAACAGACATTGCAAGAATGAATGAAGAAGGGAGAATGAGCAAGTGAGTTTTAAATATCTGAAGTCATCGAGCCCACAATCCCCAAAATACATCTAACCTGCAAGAAGAGAGAACAACTATTCATTAGGCTGTTATGAGTGATGCCTCCTTGGGCAGCCATTATGTGATGGCTTTACCAGCTGTCTTGGTGGAGGTGGAGCAACAAATCCCTGCCCAATGCTGGTTTATGTTGTGAGGCAGGGGAGAAAATTGTAGTAGCATGGCCTCTGGTCCCTATGCAGAAGAAGATTGCTGATCCCAGGTCGAGATGCTTAAAAAGCTCTTCATTGTTTCTAAAATCCTTCTATTCAAAAGGCATAAAAATACATTTTTAAGCTCTACGACTATTTGTTCAGTTTCTTTATAGTTTCTCAGATGGGTTATAAGTTATAAGTCATGGACAAACAGGACAAATTAAATTTATAAGACCAGCATTTCAAGCACCTAAATGTGTATCAGCCCTGAGATTAAAATCTGGTTCTTTGAAGAGCATGATTGTTAATATTTAATTACTAGTTAAAATGCCATTATTGCCCCATAGGGTTACTTCCTTTTACTGTATCCTGTTGGACCAATTTCAGTTTTCATACAGCATTTTCAAGAAATGTTTATAGAAGTCTCATTATGTGCCTTTCTTCAGATGTTCTGCAATTTTTAGAATATATCTAGGCCAGTAAAATCATCAGAGAAAGCTTTTAAGCATGACAGTTTGATCTCAAAGCACACTAGAGATTGAACAGGAAGCCCTATATGGCAACTGGTTAGTTGGGTTATGTCACTTACTTCCAACAAAGATTATTCTCTGGGGCCAGGTTTGACATCCTATCCTATGCATGGGGTTAATAAAGTCCCTACAGCCTGCTAAACCTGCCCCTGCAGCTTTATTGCAGTTGAATCCGCCCTTCATATATTATTATATTTTTCCTTTTATAATGACAGTTGAAGAAACCTAATATTTCCTTTGTTATTTCACATCCCAGGTTGGTCTATTTAATTTTATACTAACTTCCTATTATCAGAAAGAAGAAAATGTTTGCTCCACCCAATGTTGCAAAATGATGCATGGCATCTGTCAATATTTTTGAGGAAATGATCTTGAATTTTGCTAATATGTGCCTATTGGTGTAACTTTTAGATTTTTGTTATTTAAAGGTTATTTTACCTTTGGGGAAAGTTGGTTGCTTTTAATCTTTTATTGAAGTAGATTATCTTTGCATTTATTTAAAATATACACTTTTTCCCCCTAGCATTTTTTTCTTTAAGAGTAGGGTTTGGTTTTTTTGGGTCAACTGAATATTGATCCATTGGTTGGTTCTTTCTTTCTCTAATTCTAGGACCAAGAGCCATCCAATAAAGTGGATTGAAAGGAGTCTTAAATCAGATGAGAAAAAGCATTTCCTTCTGCAGTGCATAATTAGCTGTGGAATTACTTACTACAAGATGTGATAATAACTGCTATCCTGCTGAGTTTTTTTAAAAAGGTTGTGCACATTGATGGAGGACAGGTCTACCAAGGGCTAGTCTCTTCTAGACTCAATGTTACCTCTGAATTGAAGTAACAGCATGCATCCAAATATGAGCTGCAATGGAACAAAGAGAGATGATTATGTCTCCACTTTTTTTGAAAGCACCCCTGAGATATTCGGTGGGCCACCATGAAAAACAAAATGCTAGAGACTATGACTGGCCTTGTCCTGATGGCTTGTGGCTATGTTTTTATGTTCCTATTTTCTATGCTATTTTTTCTACTGAAGCTTATAACATATAAATCTGCTAGTAGAATTTATTCAAAATAAGTTGCTTTATTTAAACATATGCATATTTCTCAGGCTTAAACCATTCAAATTTATCAAGGAGCCCACTTTTCAAGAAGCATATTTTTTCTTCATAAAATTTGGGCAATTAGTGAAATATCTTTTTTTTTACTATTTTTTTAATTAAAAGTCAAATGGTTTTCAGTGTCTACTTGGCAACAAATTAAATGAAAATGGTACATTTAAAAATCCAAATCTTTCCAACCATCATTCAAGAAAATTTTGATCTGCACAATAAGGTTAAGCTGCACTTTTTAGAATTTGTTTTGCTCCTTTTGTGTCAAAATCCTTGAGCATATTAAAAAATTATGTTGTCTTAAAAGTCTATTTGTTCCAATTTTATATTTGCATTCCTTATATTCATGCTTTATGGAAAACATTTCAAAAACAAAACTGAGAAAGGTAGGGTGTGTTTTTTTGTACAAACCTTTACTAGAAAGATGGTCTATTAACAGTATTATGTGATAAATTCACATATCCAAACAAAGTGACAATCTGACATATCAAGACACTGCTTTGACAGTAATAAGCTAGATAAGGGATTGTAATATAGTCTCAGGAGCACTGATTATTTCTACCTGCTAGAACTTCTGTTGCTCATTTTTCCTCTGTCTAAATGAAGTAAAATAACATTGTTTCTATTAGATGTCATGTAGATAGTCTGGCTTTTCTCTCATTGACTGAGCATCTTTGTAGCACCAGCTTTTCTTTTTTCCCTTTCATTTTTCCTCTTCTTGTTAACACAGTGTGCCAAGAAAAACAAATGTTACAGGATAAATTATGTGTTCAGTCATCTTACATAAAATTTAAATGGGAGGATTAGATGCATTTTCAAAGCCCATAGATGAATTAGAAGCAACACTTTTTTTCTAAGAAAAACAAAAGACTAGCAGCTGGGCCACTGAGTAAAACAATGTGATTGATTTCGGTGGAAGGGTGAATTCTGGGACCGAGATTACCTTATCCCTTATCATGTTTATTCAGAAGTCTCCCGAAGTTCAAAAGTTCATAGCTGCCTATAGAGACCTGGTACATTTGAAGCAAGCCAGAATAAAAGTATTGTTTAAAACTAGCACACAACAGCTATCAAAATGTATTGCACAATTAATAACTGATCACAGTCCATTATATGAATGTGGAGGTCACTGAGAATGACACAGATAATCAGAGACTTCCAGTAATGTCTGCTGTTTGATCACCACATTTTAACATTCATTCAGAGAGAAGTTATATGGGGTCCCTGCAGTTTGCGGGTTGTCCAGAATATAAGGATAACTTCTTCAGGTGTAGTCTTTTTATACATAACAAGGGCCTTTCCCTTTACGGACTAAGCAGATTACTCTCTACAGATTTACATGTCTGTCCAGGGTAAAGCCCACAAGGCTCTATTTCTTTAAATAGTTACATCACCATACTGCAATAACCAAATTGGATCCAACCAATTTCATTAAAAAGACATCATGGGAAAAATCAGAACATTAAATGTATTTTTTTAAAAAAACTGGATGGAAACAATGCACGTGAAGTGCATTTCAAATGTATCGTCATAGATTTCAGAGTTTGTAAATTCCAAAATGTCTATGGAGATTCTCAGTCATCCCGGTTATGGTTGTCCCTTTCTTTCATGGTTGCACCAGAAAGTCCAGTTGCCTCTTGAAAAAGCACTTTTGGGATAAATTCCAAAATGTTCCCTGTAACAGCCCTCAAACAGGGTTGGAAAAGCACTGCTAGATCACATTCCATGAAAACTAGAGAAATAAGCTTATTTCCTCCACTTGTACTAACTAGACTTTCTTTTTGGGTTTCACATGACCAAATCCTCATAAGGGGATACACACATACAAATACACTGTTTATGAAAGCAAACCAATCAATTTAAAAACTGCAGTAGAAAAACAACTTGGCAGAATAAAAACTTTCTCACAAAGGGCTAAGTAAAACAAGTGTACCTTTAGACTCTGTATAAAATCAGCCAAGGAGGAGTTCCTCAATACCCACAGTTCTTCAGTGGGAGAAGATATTTAAGAGTACAAGCCATATTCCAGAGCTTGGTCAGAGACGAATCATGAATGAAAGAGTCATGAGTCAATGCAAAAAAACAGGAATCAGGAACTCAAAGAGTGGTTAGGAAACCAATTGAAATTTGTCCTCTGGCAAAAGGTCAACCTTTAAAAGCTGCTCTTTGTTGATAATAGTGGTGGTTCAGAGAATACAAGTAAAATATATTAACGATCCCCAAAGGGAACATGGACTATGACAGGTATTATTAGACATCTTGGCAGGATAAAATAATGCTATTGAAACAAAGAATAAGCTTATATGCAAAAGGAATTGACTAACCTGATATTGCCCGCAGAGCAATAATAAAAATGCATTGATAGATTACATTAAATCACAGATTTTGGAAAATCTGTGATATCAATTTTGTGAATATATGCCTGAGGGCAATCAGAAGTACTCAGTGTATAGAAAAAGAATATTCTGTGAGCCAACTGTGAATGAGGAATTGATAATCACTTAAAACCAACCCAACCACAGGTTTTATATCTGATGCATTAATTCAGGGAATATATTCAACAAGGAATATATGAATTAAAAATTCTGTGTGTGTGTGTGTGTGTGTGTGTGTGTGTG
>QLTV01003392.1:937136-980903 GCA_003457575.1 Thermophis baileyi
TCCCTTCTTCCTTCAATTGAGTAAATAACTGGAGTTTTGTTTTTTTGCTTTAAAAAAGGCGAAGCAAGCCACGCATGGAGAATGTGAGTAAAGAAAGGCTGTTCTGATGAAACGAGGCAGAAGCAGCAGAGAGAGTATAAAAGGTGGTGCCTTTTGGAGAGGAAGGATCCCAAGCAGCATATTGCATGTTTTTCACTCCAAGAAGCCCGGACTGAAAAACGCTGCTGGGGTGGAGGAGCGTTCCTTCTTAACAAGCTCCAAACTCTGACTGCAGGCAGGCGATTTTGAGGGCAGGCTTTTCCAAGGCCAGTCATAGAGGGAAACAGATGAGTGCACCAGAGTAAGGGACTTCCACCGCTTGTGCAGGGAAGGCTTGCAGCCACAGTGAGGCAGGGCAGGTGGTCCCCCGGTCACCGCTCGCTTGCCCTGCCCCGCCCAGTCTCTTCTCTGCAACTTGCCTGCCTGAAGCAGCCTTTGCAAGCTGGCCACGGGGACACCGGGAAGGCCGCGTGGAAGGCAGGCAAGCATGTGGAAAGGGGAATGGAGTAGGGAAGGCAGGGTGGGATGGGGAGCAGGGGCAGCTAGGTAGGCCGTGACTTCGCAGGCTTACCTAGCAGGCAGATCAGGGGCGCAGCGCTTCAGGCAGGCAAGCTGCAGAGCAAAGACTGAGCGGGGCAGGGCGAGCAAGAGGCGACAGGGACCGGTTCGGGGGCGTGGCCAGCCAGCTGTCGCTGGCAGTTCTGCGAACCAGGCCACATGTCTGCTACCAGTCCTCTCGAACCGGTCCGAACCGGGAAGATTTCACCCCTGGTATCAGGAATAGCAGTCCTGAGGTAGAGCTATGTATATGGTTTTCTGTAATTTCCACAATACTATCCTGATTAATGGTGAACTGCAAATTCAACTACTTTTAGAACAAATTTCACTGTCCAGAGGCACCTTTGCCTGTACTGAGTCACATATTGTTTATCATTGTAGTGTTTCGGCTTAATTGGCTACTTAAACATGCCAGTGACCTTATGCAGTTACTTGTTACCTTGGGCTGCTGGTACATATTGTAATTCTTTCAGATTCACTGGAGTTAGTTTTTCTGGCAGTTTCAATAAAGCAAGCAGCGTAAGTGCTGAGTCCAGTGTCCTTTTTCTTGATCAGTAGAAAAAACACAACAGCCATCTCCTAGTCCTATATTTTTCATTTGTTTAATACTTGTAAATGATTATAATACTTATAAATGATTATAATACTTATAAATGATTCCTCTCTCTCTCTTCTCTCCTCTCCTCTCCTCTCCTCTCCTCTCCTCTCCTCTGCATTCTGTTCCTAATTCTATTCCACTCTCTATTCTTCTAATTTTTAATCGCTTTCTTGTAGTGCTTTCTTATTTTGGATCATGTTCCTACTCCTCTCCTTCCATCCATTTCCCTCTCTACTTCCCTATTCTTCCATCTCCTTCCTTCTCCTCTTCCCTTGGCTCCTCTCCCTCTCTCCTCCCTTCCCCCCTCCCCTCCTCCCCTCCTCTCCTCCCCTCCCCTCCTCTCCTCTTCCATCGTATAGAAAACTACCAGTATTGTATAGAGAGAAGAGATCTGCTGGCTGAGACCAAAGGCCTACCTATCCTAGCATTCCTTCCCAATAATGGTCAACTAGATCCACATGGAAAGTAGGATATGAGCACAACAAATCCTTCCTCTCATCTTCACTCTGGCAACAAGAATAAATTCACTCCATGGAGTGGACTATTCTACCCATTGGCATTTAAATGATCAAAGCAATTGATCAATATGCAGTTCAAATGACAGAATGATATCATGATTGATTTTATCAAAATTATATGAATAATCAGAAAAATTTGAATCATATTCTGCCTATCCTTTTTTCTGGGATAGATTATCCATCTAAGTGTTCTTAGTATCGCATAGCAGCTAGAAGCCAAAATGTAGTGGGATAATCAACATACAAACCCTATTTGCAATTGGATAACTACTACCCATTCACATCTTTTCTGAAAATGGGAGAATAAAATCTATATAATACATGGAACATTCTGTAGGAACAAAAAGAATATATTCAGGAACAACTGAATCCCTCAGCTAATGAAGAATATAACACCATTTGGATACAATATGACATTCATGCCAATTCCATTATCTTTCTACCAGCAAAGCTTTAAAACCAGGGGGAAAAAACAATTAAATAAATTAGTGCTGGGCTGCATTGTCCAAAAAACCCTGCCAACATCAAAGCATATACTGTTTTGCAAAATAACACAATGTTGCAGAATCAAGTATAAGTATGTGAAGACACGCAGGGGAGATAAAACAAAACCTTTCTGCTATCATTTTGGAATATTCACAGTATCTCAACATGGTATTGGGAGGGGTTATATAATCCATTCTGGAGTACTTTAAAATCTCTGAAATAGAAATACTGAGGTTGAACTGGAAAATAGAGTTAGGGACACTTTGAAAATGATTTGAAAAAAGTGCTCTGTAAACTCAACTACTTAAAGCAGCATTATCAATTTTCAAAATTACATGGAAGCCCCCGAAAGGGTATGTCTGCTTTAATAATCAGTACAGAGGTTATCTACTTACGCAGTCTGAATGGGTTCTTCCAAATAATTTTCATTTAATACATGTTACAGGACAGGGGTGAAATGCTCCCGGTTCAGGCGTGCCTGCCAGTCGTCGGAGAGCTGGTAGCAACGGCAGCGCTAGGCTTCGCCCACCCGCCTGGATGCTGCCATTTGGGTTCTTTTACCCTCTGCGCATGTGCAGAATGCTTTGCGCATGCACAGAGGGTAAAAGAACCCAAATGGCGGCGTCCGGACAGGTGGGCGAAGCCTAGCGCTGCCGTCGCTACCAGCTCTCTGACGACCAGCAGGCACGCCTGAACCGGGAGCATTTCACCCCTGTTACAGGAGAAGAATACTATTAAGTATCTCTCTGAATGAATCTTTGAATGAATTTCATACCATTAAGGGTGAAAGCTATTTCCATGACATACAGCTGAAATAATATTTACAAAGAAAAATTAACTACAAAACAACTTAATCAAAAAGTCATCAATTTACCACTGAATTATATTGCTGGACAGGGACCCAGGCTGGTGTAGCATTTAATATATTGGACTGGGACTAAAGAGACCCATGTGCAGATTCATTTTCAGAAATAAAAGCTCACTAGGTGACTGGCTTATTTATTATCTCTCAGTCCAGCCTACCTCACAGAACTGTTGTGAGAATGCAGTGGTAACTACACAATGGGAAAATAATATATTAAGGGGAAAAATATGCAGGATAATAAATATTTTAACAATTTATCCCATATGCAAAACTTGTATCATTCTGAATGAACAGTAGAATTGTGTTTAATAACATTTGGTAATGACCGTTTGGTCCTAAAGTTTCCAAACGAGTCAAAAAGAGGGCCGTGAAAATATTTACAGACCCTTCACATCCTGGACACAAACTGTTTCAACTCCTACCCTCAAAACGATGGTATAGAGCACTGCACACCAGAACAACTAGACACAAGAACAGTTTTTTCCCGAACGCCATCACTCTGCTAAACAAATAATTCCCTCAACACTGTCAAACTATTTACTAAGTCTGCACTACTATTAATCTTCTCATCGTTCCCATCACCCATCTCCTCCCACAAATGACTGTATGACTGTAACTTTGTTGCTTGTATCCTTACGATTTACATTGACTGGTTCCTACTATGATTTGATTGCTTATTTGTACCCGGACTATCATTAAGTGTTGTACCTTATGATTCTTGATGAACATGTCCTGTCCTGTCCTGTCCTGTCCTGTCCTGTCCTGTCCTATCCTATCCTATCCTATCCTGTCCTGTCCTGTCCTGTCCTGTCCTGTCCTGTCCTGTCCTGTCCTATCCTATCCTATCCTATCCTATCCTATCCTATCCTATCCTATCCTATCCTATCCTATCCTATTCAAATCCTATTTTATTCTCATATTTCAGATTTCAAAAGGGTTCAGCTTCTTCTCAGGGAGAACAAGAATGTCAGTCAGTGGCTGAAATAGGCATCACCCCAAAAGTCAGATTTCATTCCTATGTCCAAAGCAATATATGATTCCCAGATAGCAACAGTACAAATATATTATTACAATAGACTTCAAAAAATCTTTAATATTTTTAGGAATTTTTGAAACAGTATAAAAATGTATTTAATGGCATTTAAATGCCCAACTAATTTATTCATGTTTCATGTATAAAATAGTATAGTCCCGTGATGGCGAACCTATGGCACGCGTGCCACAGGTGGCACGTGGAGCCATATCTGCCGGCACGGGAGCCATTGCCATGGATCAGCTCCAGTGCACCCCCTCCCCTCCCAGGAGTCTCCAGTGGCCTGTTTTGAGGTAAGTAAAGGGCTCGCGCGGAGGCTCTGGGAGGGTGTTTCTGGCCTCCGGAGGGCCTCTGGGGGGGTGGGAGAGGCTGTTTTTACCCTCCCCAGCCTCCAGGAAAGCCTCTGGAGGCTGGGGAGGGTGAAAACCGGGCCTTCCAGGTCCACTGGAAGTTCGGAAATGGACCATTTCCGGCTTCCGGAGGGCCTCCGGAGGGGTGGGGAAGGCCGTTTTTGCCCTCCCCAGGCTCCTAGAAAGCCTCTGGAGCCTGGGGAGGGCGAAAAATGGGCCCACCATGCCATCATGTGCTAAAAGCGGGGGGAACGCAGGGGGGCCACTCGTGCATGCGCAGGGGGTGGGGTGCATTGAATTATGGGTGTGCGTACGCGCGACCCCCCCGTGTGATCCCCGCTTTTGGCACGCGATGGCAAAAAGGTTAGCCATCACTGGTATAGTCTGTATTGTTTAACACATTCCAGCAGCCCTGAATGCAATTGGAAATACCACACTTGGATGCATGTAATAGAGGATACAATTAGTAAGCTTACAATTATTTTTTCATTGTTTGAAATTAAAAACTGTCAAGAGCAATATAAAAATTGTCATCGTAGACTTCACACTACACACAAAGGAGTATTCCAAACAATGTGCTAATATTATCACCAAAACTGTATTTCTATGGACCACAAGAATATCTGAAGTAAATCCAAGATTTACTTGGATAGCTAAGTGCAAATTGATTGGCTTTTAGCAATTTTAGCCATGTGTTTTCAGAAATGTGGCACTGTATGCAAATTAAATTGCAATACTGTAGCTGAGATGAATGATTTACTAGCAAATGTTTTACTATTTGTATTCTCTATTAAATAAGACTTTTAAAAAATCAGAAATTAGTAAAATAGCTTGTGTTTAACTGTATTCAGAAGTGTTAATAATTTAGAGCCACAACTCTTTCCTATTTGAATGGAAAAATAAGCAAGATAAGAATGATCTGGAAATATTCTCCTATATCGCACCCTTCAAGACTTCTTCCGTTAGGTAAGTATGATGCTCATCAAATATGTTAATGGAAAAATTCTATTGCTGGCTCTGTTGTTGCTTGACTGGTTTTTGATAGGGACACATTTGAAAGCTGTTTTATTTTTTCAAAATGACCCTGGATCAACATTATGATATAATCAGATTTGTGCCAAAAATTGACCCACTTATCAGTTCTTTGCTAAAATCAAGTGTAGTAAAAAGAGAGAACCACTGGATCTCATTGCAGAAATATTTACTCCATCGATGCTCCCAGGCCTCTAGTCAGCATGAACTACTGTAGCTTTTGTAGTACAGTGTTACCTCAGCACTCATCTTTAATTGGTTCCAGGAAACTTGACAAGTACTAAAAACGACAAGTGCCAAACCACGTGACTTACCAGGTGACCCTTTCTTTTGGCTGGGAAGGACTTTCTGTCTGTCCCTTTTCCTATGTCAATGACCTTCCTAGCATGGTGGACTTTCTCTCCACCTTCTGAAGCTGTTGCCCCTCTTCCTTTTGCAGTGACCTTTCCGGCAAGGCCAACTTCTTGTCCGTTCTCCATGGCCATCCTCCTTTTCCTATCGCAGTGCATTGAGTACCAAACAAACAATGAGTACTGGGACAACATTTTCACGTCAAAATGCGTTGAGTACCAAATTCGATGAGATATTCAAGCAGTTGAATATTGAGGTACCTCTGTACAACTTGTCTACCATCCTTACTCTTCCCCTCCTTTTAAATATGACTACTTTGATTTTTTAAAAAAATCCGGTCATCTCTTCCACAATTTTTTACAGTCTGACAGAAAACCATTGTTTGCAACCTTGTGCCAGAGTTATAACAAACTGAATTATTTCATTACAATGTGGTACACGGCAGGGCTGCTCACTTTCATCCTTGCTATTTAATTTGATTCTTAAATCTCTGGCCATCATGATAAGGCACTCTTTAGATATATTAGCAGACTGTGTTATTTCTGCTGGTGATATTTTGGCAATTTTGGATCAATATTCTCCTTTCCTAATTTTATCAAGATTGTGCAGTATTCTGGAAAGTTATGTAAAGAGACAGTGAGCCAGTTTGGTCTAGTAGTTAAGTCACTGAGCTAGAAACTAGGAGACTATGGGCTCTAGTCTTGCCTTAGGCATGAAAGTCAGCTGGGTGACTTTGGGCTCATCACCTTCTTTCCGCTCACATCAGCTTTGGGTGACAAGCAGGTCAGTCAATTCCTATTGCAACCAATCAGTTGATTGCAGGGGCGGGGGAAAGCAGACCCTGCACTTGTGGGAAAAGCTAGTAAGGAAAATAAGGTTTCGTAATGAGATGGGATTTGTGATTTCTACTGATTATATTAAATATCTGGTGCTACCCAAAGATATTTCTAAGTATATGCAATAAATATGTTGAAATAGATGTTAATAGAGGGCTTAACATTTCTTTACGTCTCTTAATGTTATTAAAGTTAATGTTATTAAAATGAACACTGTCTCTTATTTATGTTCTTAGAGGCATTCCTATGTTAACATCTAATAAATATTTCGTTTTGATTGATAATATTTAGGAGATTTTTTTGGGAAAATGGACCAAGATTCCTTTGAGGAAGGTGGTCTTTGTCTACAAAGATATTGTTGGACTAATATTTACTAGCCACCTGTTGGTGGAATAAAAATATAATGGGATATTGTCCTTTATGGCCTAAGTTGGAAAGTTATTATCTATTTCCTTTGTGATTATGGCATGGGACAACATATAGCAGAAAAGGTATTTCATTTCCAGGAGTTTGAGTAGTGAGAAATCTTCGGACCATAATGGAGCATAAATGGAATTTTGATAATAAGATTCATGAATATCCAACATTTTGGAAAAAATTAAATTGAAAATTGGTGGTAAATCATTTCATTGGAAAGCTTGAGCAGAAGCTGGGGTTATCACTTTAATCCAACTACTATGTAATGACTATTTCAAGGAGTTTTCCCTATTTCAAATGGAATATGGTCTTCCCAATTCACAACAGTGGCAGTATCTTCAGCTAAAGCATGCTGCAACAGATCAATAAGCATCATGTGCTTTGACCACCTCAAAGGCAACTGTGTTGCTTTCTTGCCTGATGGAATCATTACCTAAATAAAACCTATCACCTATTTCTATCAAAAACTCAATAACATTTTTAAAATGGACATTTCTGGGATATTTTAAACATGGACTAAAAGAGTAGAATTTCTGAGAAAGCCATAGCAATGACTTAAGGTCCTTGTTTAGAAAAGGCAATATTTTCTACTAATCAAAGAATGCAGCAATATGTGTTTCTAGGGCAGAGATTCTGTGATATCATATAATAATAGTTTATATTGTTCATTATAGAGCCAGTTTGATCTAGTGGTTAAGTCACCAGGCTAGAAAGTGGGAGTCCGTGAATTCTAGTCCTTCCATGACCATGAAAGCCAACTGGGTAATCTTGGACCAGTCACTGTCTCTCAGCCCAACTCATCACACAAAGTGTTGTTGTGGGGAAAATAGGAGGAGGAAGTTGTGCTGGATATGTTCACCACCTTATTTGTAAAAATAATAAAGGCAGGATATAAATAAATATAACAGTAATGAATTAATTGATAAACCAGTGAATATTGATAAGTATTAAAAATAGATTTGTTTTCTTTTCCATCTTTGTAAGTTTGTACTTTATAATTTCCTTTTTGAAGATTAAATAAGGTTTTGTTACAAAAATATAATTTAGAAATTGCAAATTGATTTCCAAAGAACAAAGGTGTCATGTTTGGAAGAAATAGAGAACTTTACAGATTTGCCTATTTTCAGTTTGTAACATTGACATTCCTTCAATTTATTATTTGTGCCAGTAAAGTAAAATATTTTATAGCAATCATATTTACATTATCTCTGCCAATAAACAATATCAGTTATTATAAGCATGCATCATTAGTTGTGCATATCCTTCCACAGGCTATTTCATGTGGAAGAACTTAAAAAATCTGAATTGAACTGAATTGAACAGTAATTTCTATAGCAGAATTACTACAATACAGTTACTTACATTTTTCTCACTAGGGTCAATGGGACTGAAATAAACTTAACAATACTATTGCCTTGCATTTTTATGAAAAAAATAATTGAAACACATGTATGTCATCTTATTATTTCATATAAAATATAACTGCAAAAGTTGCAGTAGTAACTCTTTTAAAACATTATTAAAATGACTAATAAACTTTTTAAACTAACATGACTTCAAAAAGCTACTCTCTAACCAACTATGATTAAAACAAGACAAAATTTTAAAAAACCCTACCAAAACATATATATCCCCTATAAAATAATACCCCCAATAACTTCCCAAGCAGCTTTTTTTTTTTTTTTTTCTTCATGTCTGTTATTGGGTGGGCATTAATTTCCTTCTGGGAACAATTGGTCATGGAAGATAAACTGCAAGCACAGTCATGGATGGCTGGATAACTATCCTTCTTAATGAAACAGAAGAAGAGTTTTGTGCAAGAAGAGAGAACAAATGCCATATCTTATAAAATGATATAAATTTATTCAAGCTTAGGGTATATCTAGACAAACCTCTTTTCATGCAACCTGCTACAAGTATTTGTAAAGAAGTTGTACAAATAATATATGCAGCTCTTTGAATCCATTTCCTGATGTTTTTTAATGTAAAAAAATCTGTATGTCATTAAACACAGCAGTTTTCAAAGCATTAACACTTTTTCCCCTTCTGGCTGTTCTTCATTTATACACACAGACATGTCTCATAAAATTATTATATTATACCAATGCTTAACTACTTGGATTCTCAAGGTCTTCCCATCCTCCTTTTTGCCTTTCTTTTTAACAAATAATTTTTTTGTATTTTGAGGCTGCGTATGTACAATTATAGGATTTTCTGGAAGAAGGCCAAAGTTTATAACTCTGGAGAAAAAAAATGATATATAAAGTGAAGGTCAACAATGAATTTAAATTAAATATGATCATACTGAGCTGAATAAGCCAGTACAAGGAAATTCAAATATTTCTTAGGTGTATATTCCAGACCCACTACTCTTATTTCAGTTAATGTTTAATTGTTTGCAATTATGGATGGAATCATCTATTACAGTCATCTACATCTTTTTTTCTCTTCTTTGTCAAACACTTTTTTTGATGCTATCAAGTCAATATTTAAGGTCAGGATTGTTAAGAATTTAGCTGCAGCCATTTTTTTTGATGAGAGAAATCCTAGTACCCCTTTCTATCCCTCAAATGACTGCTTCTGAGTTTTGCATTTTCATATCAAATGTTACAATATATGCACAAGTTATGTGACATGAAAGGTATAAGAAATATGAGGCCATTGCTTAATAAGCATAAAAGCAAACCTCTAAGAGGTAAACTGTTTGTTATTCAGTCTTCCCAAAGCTTTGACGAGGCTCAGTCATTAACAACTGAATTCAAATTAATGGACATCTGGCTACATTGCCCAACTCCAGTAAGAATATAAAAGGGAAAATCTGATTTCAGCTAAATGTGAGTGCTTAGCTAACTAATCAACAGGTAGTGACTCTGTAACAGAAAACCTCAGTATTTCTCCAGGGAAAATTTACCCTAGTATGATTTCAAGGGATTTCCCAATGTTGGATGATATCAAAACTTAAAATAAAATATTGTACACAATTGGCACATTTTTTACACGCTACTGAAAGCCACAATGATGTCAGTGGGCCCTTGTAGCTATATAAACGTTCCTGCCAAATTTTCTCCTCATGAAAAAGAAAAAGATGGAATCTTGACTTGGGCAACCATATTCACTTGGGGAAAAGTATCTAAAGATTTTCAAGGCAGAACAACTGCAAATCATACTCTTGCATGTAAGCTGCTTCCACTGTGATGAAAAACAAGCTTTAAAAATTAATAATGCAACTTGAATATTACTACAAGTGCCGGAGAAAAATAAGGATATTTGAGTAAATAAAAGACATATTGATCCCACGTGAACTGGCAAACAGTTGTGATAATGTTTTAGTTGATCTTGCTATGTATTATTGTATATTGTATATTCTGAATACACCGTATCTAATACATGAAGAAATATACTTCATTAATCAAGGAAGCAGTATAAATACGGATATTAAGGAATCAGAGGTACCTACTGTATAATTTTTTGTGAAGCATTTGTAACTGACAGATTCTTCCTGTCTCCTGTTGGCAATTTAATCATCCAGAATTTTTGCCATTCCAATTTTGAACCTGTGGAAGTTTGTAAAACATTTTTGTGTAATGATGGATCCAGCAACAGCCTAATGATGCAAAAGAATCACAATGTCATGAAAACAAGCAGGGTTAGGCAGACAGCACTAACGTGAAGAATATAAAATGCTTTAGAGAAGCATTGATTGGCTTCTTTGATATTTTCAGAGATATAATGCATTATGGCATCCATAGAGATACTACTTCCTAAGTAATGGGACAAAAGAAAAATTGGCCTGTACAATATGACCTATTATAACAACTTTTCTGTGAGAGACTGAGATTGTGGATATTATTAGTTTATTTGTGGCTGAGCACACTACGTGAAACCAGCCAGTACAGTTGGTAAACAATGGTTTATGCCATTGGTATGATGGACAAAAATGTCTTATGAAAGTTATATATAATTATGTAGAAGAGCTGTTAGGCAAGAATAGCAGACCTGTAGCCCTTGGTTGCAAAAATATGGGCTGTAAAAGTTGCCCTATGACTGTTTTCCCCATCACCATTTGGCTGGTGGAAAACAGAAGAAATGTGTAAAGAAAATTTGTTAAATATTTACTGTACAATTACTTATTTTGGTTCTCATCTTTCTTCCAAAAATCCAGTGTTACTTTTATAGCCATCTGTAAGAGATAAAACTAAGATATAAACCTAATGCTTATATTCAGCAAATTGAAGCCTCACTGGATGATAAGGCACACTGAATGACTGTATTTGCCCCAACCCTGGTCTATCCACAATTTTGGCAATATCTAGATGAAATTCTGAAGTGATTTATCTTGGTCGGATTTTTTTACGTCTCAAAAAAACCTGGCATTTTAACTGGGGTATGCAGATATCCACTGTAATCATGTCAGTTAGGTAGGGCTACAAAAATACCACAGCTAACAGATAGCAGCAAAGAGAGCTTTCTCAGTTACTTTGCTACCATCTGGATTTTTGCATCCTGGATAGACTTAAATTACTGACCAAGCTGTAAAACTGAGCAGGCCTTTGTATCGTGAACTCCACTATTTAAGCCAAACTATTACACTACAAACCAAATCAGGGGAACGTTACAAAATAAGTTACTGTATATGGGTTAGGATTGCATGATTTAAGTTATAATTCAAAAGAATAATCTGCATGAATATATCATCTTGATTACTTGAGAATAATTATATTTCTCTGCCTCAAACTGATTATCTTAAACAGCTTAGTTAGAGTACTCCCCCCCCTTTTTTTTTTGCTATATTATGAAACAAATTAATGAGATCAAATGGAAATCATTCAAAGTTCTTAAGGAACTCAACTGTGAAAATGCTCAGATATATGTAACATTTTCTAAGTCAGTGTTCTTAGATAGAGGACTGGCAACACACACACACACACACACACACACATGAAACAAATTAATGAGATCAAATGGAAATCATTCAAAGTTCTTAAGGAACTCAACTGTGAAAATGCTCAGATATATGTAACATTTTCTATGTCAGTGTGTTTTGATATAGAGGACTGGCAACACACACACACACACACACACACACACACGTTTATCCTTTTACACTACAAAATCAAGAAAGATTCAGGAGATTAGCATATATTATTCTTGATTAGGTGAACATCAGTTCTGGATAGATTTGTGGGAAGTATTCATGTGTTATTTGTAAAACAGCACAGAGGATTCATTGAACAATTTCATTTTTTGCTTTCCTTAAATCCAGAGGCAGGAAAGAATGTCAAGGTCACAACTGGTTCAGCCTCATACTGAGGATTCAAAGTTGGATAGGATAAATCCCACCAAACATAGAAAGCTTACAGTTTGTTGGTTCAGAGCCAAAGATAAAACATGTTTCCGATGTCCTCTTTGAAAGGACTTACTTGGGAACAGAGCTCTAACTCATAAGAGAGAGTTTTTCGGAAGGATACTATATCAGAATTGGGTACTGGATATACTCAGTGAGTCTAGTTTGATAAGACCTTGATTCTAAGCCTCATTGTTTCCATTATGCTGGAAATAATGTCCTATTAGGTTCTGATAATATGCCTACATTTATCCTTGATGTTAATTTACTGTCACTTAACTCTCGGATTGACATTGGATTTTGTTTTTGGAACTGCTTGCATTTTACTTCTTGCTTGAACCTTGGACTGGATGCCAACTTTGTTGCTGACTATGATAACTCAGACCAGGTTACTAGTCATCCATATCCTTGCCAGGACAAAACATTGAAGATAAAAGGACTAACACTGTAGAATGAAAATTCTTGCTGGAAAATGAAAATGGTTTCGAATTTTGCAGAGTCAAGTGCATATCAACAGGCCTATGGATCTAATAAATCCTGTGAAGACACTCACAGGCATTTTGGAGTTGGATGGCCTGGAAATTAGATAGGTAGGTAGATAGAAAGACACAGCACAAATATTAGCTACAAGCAAATTTTGGCTGTCATTTGATTTCACATATAAAAATGCATGAAGGAGAATCAGGATAGAGAGTACACTTTTTTTTTTCCAATTAAGGTCCAGGGAGATTTTTCTTTTTTCTCTCCCTGCAGCACAAGGCTCTTTGCAGAAAGGCTGCTTCTCCCATATTGATTCCTAGATTACCCAGTGACATCAGTGGTTATCCCCAAAAATACTGCAGGAGAAGTTTCTTTGCAAAGAACATCCTCTACCCTCTAGTCAACCTGACGTTTTCCCATTAGACTGGAAATCTGTCAAAACAAATACTTTCTGCTCATCCTAAATTGGGACCAGTGCTTTAAACTTGTTTATAAATTATTTGGAATCAAGAGGTCATGCTTACTGATGACACTTAATTATTTAGAAAACCTAACACAAAATAGAACAGCAAAGAGTGCTAAGAGGATCTGTCAAAACAGCGGGACTGAAATGAAAATGGCAAATATAGTTCAACAAAGGAACGTGTAAAATTATTTATATAGGAGCAAAAAAAAATAGCAATAGCAATAGACTTATATACTGCTTTACAGTGCTTTACAGCCCTCTCTAAGTGGTTTACAGAGTCACTATATTGCCCCCAACAATCTGGGTCCTCATTTTACCGACCTCGGAAGGACGAAAGGATGAGTCAACCTTGAGCCGGTGAGACTCGAACTGCCCAACTGCTGGCAGCCGGCAGTCAGCAGAAGTAGCCTGCAGTACTGCATTCTAACCACTACGCCACCACAGCTTTTCCTAACATCACAGACATAGGTCATGGTGGTTAGTTTTTTTAAAACCTTGATTTAGTGTAAAGTTACAATAAAAAGGTAAGAACTATGCTGAGATTGATTGGGGCAAAAAAAATTTAAAGCTGCTTTTATAAAATCTGGGCTATGATCTTACTTGGAATGCTGTGTGCAGTTATGACCATTGCACAAAAAATGGAAAAATGCAGGACTGGAACAGAAAAATAAGGATAGGATTATTTCCCTCTTATAATACAGTACTAGAATGAGAGGTTATTCAATTATGCTGAATAATGAGAGGTACAAGATAAACAAATGGAAATCCTTTCTCACACAGCGTTCAGGTAAATTGAAATTTGCTACTGCAAGATTATGAGAATTGTAATTTATTTCTGAAGAGAACTTTCTGTCAAAAGAGCCTAGAGCAGAAAAACAACAAATATATATAAAATCAGTCATCCTTAAATTTAAAAAGTTATATTTATCACAGGAAATCAAACACTGTTAGGTCTTGGACTAGTGTATGGGTGAATAGTTAGGTTTTCATTTGTTCCTTTGAAAAAAGACAGCATTTCAATCAGCTGAAGCTCCAATCAGGATGATGCCAGAGATGCAGTGATGGCATCCACTTTGCAAACTTTATAAGGAGGATAGGCAAATTCATGAAATATAGTAATAGCACTTATATACCGCTTCACAGTGCTTTACAGCCCTCTCTAAGCAGAGAGTCAGCATATTGCCCCCAACAATCTGGGTCCTATAAAGTTACTACTAGTTAGTGATTATGATGGCTATAAATTAGTGCACTTTCTGATTGTTCAATCCCTTTAATTAATCCTATTCTTGAAGGCTGGGAGAAAAGAGAATAAAAGGGATGTGAATCCCTTCTGGAATCTGTTTGGATGAAAAATCCTTCAAAAGTTAAGTGTTTGAAAGTTTCTTTCTTCTTTCCCTTTCAAAACATGCCTGTGAGAGCTCTCCTTATTCTTTATTTCTTTTGAAGGTATACTTGACTGTACAGAATAACAGAGTTGGAAGAGATCTTGAAGGTTTTCTAGTCCAACCCCCTGCTCAAGTAGGAAACCCTATACCATTTCAGACAAAGGTTGTCCAATCTCTTCTTAAAAACCTCCAGTGATGGTGCACCCCCAGCTTCTGAAGGCAAGCCATTTGATCACCATACACTATTGCATAGTGAGATGATTATCCTCTTAAAGCAGGGGTGTCAAACTCAAGTCCCACGGGCTGGATCTGGCCCACAGGGTGCTTAGAGCTGGCCCACAGGGAAACAGGAAACAGTGAAGGACCAGCCCGTGGTGCCTCTACCAGTGAAAATGGAACTCGGGAGGCCTCCCGAGCTCCGTTTTCACTGGCAGAGGGTTGCAGGAGGCCGTCACAGCCAAAAACGGAGCTCGGGAGCCCGTTTTCGCTGGCAGAGCACTCGGGCCACCACTGGCGCCCCCGACAGGAGTGATGTCGAGCTGGCCATGCCCACCCCAGCCTCCCAAGGTCAAACACAACCCTGATGCGGCCCTCAATGAAATTGAGTTTGACACCCGTCTTAAAGGAAGCATCAACAGGACAGAGATCCCCTGTATTCTTCCCCCAGTTGGTTACATTTAACCTTCAAAAATAAACCATCTTGTCCTTCCCATCAGTGCCCCCGCAATTTTTTAATGCTTGTACAAGATAAAGAGAAAAGGTGGATGTCTTTTTTCTGTGTTCAAATAATACTCTCAACAAAAGCAGAGCAAAAGAAGCAGCTCAACTTTATTACAGTATGCATTACTTTCAATATCAGAGACAGTATGCCTATCCTCTGAACATCATTTGTTCTTGAATACTGGAAGGATATTGTAGCCTTCATAACCTGTTTGCAGACTTCTGCTTGCTTCCTATAGAAGTTAAATGCTGAATTGCAGGCCACTGGCCTTATGTTCCAAGTTGAACATAATGATGAAAAATGTACTGAATGGCAACTAATCTGCTGTAATTGGCCTTGAGCCCATCTCCAAAGTAAAGTGCTTTTCACACCCAATTTCTCCTCCACATGAAATATGGCATAAAGGTATCATCCTGATACTTGAATCAACCAACAGCAACTGAATGTTTAAAGTATCTCAGATTTTTTTTTTACTAGAATACTTGTATGCGCAAACGGCAATATTAATCTCCAAGTCTTATTCCTTAGATTCCTTATCATGTATTTGACAGAAATATAAAAAATAGCACTTACACCAGATAGAACTTACATCAGATATGCAAAAGACAAAGAGTTTGTAGAGCATTGTAGGACAACAGTGTTTTCCTCCAAAATCTTTAAAAAAAACAACAGAAGACTGGACCTTATCTATCTCCAATTCCTTTTAAATTTTGTTACATGCAATTTGAATATCTGTCATTTAAAATATTTTCCGCAGAAGACAGACCTGGCTCAGAAGTTAGCAATTTGCACTGACATCATAATTTATTTAGAAGAGTCACTGAAATTAAGATAATGGTGACCTTTCAGAGATCTGATATGGATATGGTTAAAATAGTAATACATCCACTGATTTCTAGATTAAATTTCATTAAAAAAATACACTACAGCATACTAGTTCTGGGTTTTTTTTTTAAATCCTTTAGAAGCCTGAACACTCTTGTTCTTTGATGGATACCTGTCAACTGCAACTTGATTAGATCCTTGTTCACTGTAGGGGCAAGATCAGGAAGCATAAGCTAACAGCCGGGCAATGGCATCCTGCTCACCCGTTATTCTATGCAAGCATAACATGCAACAGGAAAAACCAATTACATCTGAGAGTTTTGCTCAAAGTAACACCGAGAATTGTCAACAATGATTATTTCTGAGGACCATTTCTTCATTGCACGGACTTCAGCAAAGAATGCTAGCATTTCCTGTGGAAACTTTTTTTGGGGGGCCAGTAACATCCCACCAATTTCGCTCTTTTTTTAAAAAAAAATGTTTTTAACAACATAAATAGATACACCGTGGGCATTCTGACAATAACCACAATGAAATGTTCGCACAGTTCCCCATCTCGCTGACTTGTTTCAGAAAGCATCAGGAGATAAGACAAAAAAAAGGGGGGGGGGATTTACATATCATCAGAGGCAAGTCAGAACCCAGAGAGCCTCTTAGCCGTCCATAAAAGTGGCTCGCAAATCTCCGAATCAAATTATAAATGGGACTTTCAGGTCTGTTGCCTTTTTCTTTTTTAATCCTCGTTGATCTCGTTCGCTCGCTCACATGCTTTTCTCTCTCCCTTTCTCATCCTCAGTACTGTACTACTACTATACGTTGCTGGTTTCTAGACGTTGTTTGATAGCCGCCCATTCAAAGTACGGTAGTCTAAGACACCTTCCCCCCCCCCCCTTTTCGAGTGGATAAGATGTGATCTTTCCATAGTTGGCTATGGGCACATCTCTCACTCTCTCACACTCCGTCTCTCTCTCTCTCTCTCTCTCTCTCTCTCTCTCTCTCTCTCTCTCTCTCGGTCTCGCACACACACACAGTTAACATTTAAGAGGTTTCCCTGCTACTACAGGCAGCGTTCGTCCCATTTTGTTATCCAGAGCCTCCCGCTTGGCAGGAAACCGCTCCTTGAACAGAAAGCTGGAGGGAAAGGGGAGAGGAAAAAAAAAAAGGTAGGCTACAAAAGAGGAAGCCGAACAGCGCAGAGAGACGCGAGCAACAAGAGGAACCAGGCGGCTGCTTAGGAGCTGTTGCTGCCGGCGTGAGCTTCCCATTCAAAGAGCCCCTCAGCTGCGGCGTTACTATAGAGACACCGCCGCCAAACCTTAGGGCAACCCGCGAGACCGGGGCAGACCGAGTCCCAGCCGAGCTCGGCGCCTTCTCCGCCTCTTCCCGCCCCCCCCCCCTAAAAAAAAAATCTAGGCAGCCGACAAGAGAGAGGGGAGTCCCCGCAGCAAACTTGTGGCAGCCGCCCGAGCTCCCTCCCCGCGCCTTCTCGTCTTCCCTCAGGTGGAACTTGCTCGCACTCACCCTCTCTCAAGGCTCTGGGCTCCTCCGGGGACTCCTCGCCGCGGCGGCTCGACAAGCTCCGGATTCCTCCTCCTCCTGCTGTTGCTGTTGCTGCTGTGCCGTCTGGCTCCAGCAGAACGCGGCACGGGAGGGCTTGGGGACGCGGAGCGCCGGCTTCTCGGCTGCTTGCGTCACAATAAAACCGAGGCCATTCCCCACGCCGGGAATTCGGGGGGCTGCCGAGAAAGGAGGGAGGGAGGGGGGCTGCCACGTGACTTCAAAGGGAGGCCCTGAGGGAGAAGGAGGAAGAGCGGGCGGAGAGGTGACGGCCGGCGGTCAAGCGAAGGCAGCAGCTCTCCCGAAGCTGAAGGCTGAACGGCTGGAGCTTCCCCACCCACCTAGCTCCTGATGCTGAAATAGCCCCTTCAAGCCCCCTCCTCCGGCGGCTCCTCACCGACCACGCGTTCCTGTCTCCCCTACTGTACTCGTTCGCCTCAGTCTCACTTCTTTTTCGCTCTTCTCCACCCTGCCGCCCATCCCCCCCCCCGCGCTTGTCACAGGTCCTGTGGTGCCTCTGCTCTCTCCTTTCCTCTTCTTCCCTTCTATCTTTCCTCGCCTTTCCTTTGGCGAGCGTTCCTTGGCTCTCCTGCCTGCCTCGCTGCCGTCTCCCGCCTTCATTTCTCGCCCAGTCCCAGTTCTTCCCGACCCATTTTGCCTGTCCTCGTCCCTTTTCTTTCTCTGTGGCTTCTCTTCCTCATCCTCTCTGACTTTATCCCTGCGCGTTTGTGTATGTGTGCGCGCGCGGGTATACTTTCCTAGGCGTTTTTCTTCAAAACATTCTCCTGCTTTTCAAAGCTGCGTCTTTCTCTACCTATCCTGAACAATGGGTAGCCTTGGCATCTCTGAGAACCTAAAGGGTTAATAAACTTTTGTGCGGAACAAAATGTGTTGTCTGTGCTAGTTCAGAGGATAAATAAAAGTTTATTTTCAGGCTCAATTAAGAGGACATGAGAATGATACACTCTTGTTTGTCTCTAAATAAATATTGCCTTTTTTGTTTATTAATACAATTTATCTCGAACATCTCTTGTTGTTTTAATGTAGCCATTTAAGGCGAGGGTGGACCGAATAAAGGCATGCAGATAAATCATCTCTCCTCATTATAGTCAATAATAAACTAACTTTGAGATTTGTGCTCAGACGGATAGCTTGGAAATGATCCTGGTAAGTGTGCTGTACTTGATTGTGAAAATGCTTGCTATTAAGGCCCATGTGATTTGAACAGATGAAGGACCAGAAAAAGTAAACTCCCTGAAAGAAGAAGGAATAAAAGAAGGAAAGACAATGGGTGATAAAATGGATTGAAGAAACTGTAGGATTGTCCTTGAAAAAGCTACAAGGTGTTTTTTTTTTTGTTTTTTTTTTGCCAAAGACATTTAGTCACCAGGAATTAGCTGGTGCCAGATCTGTTTCAACTAACTACAAGAGCAAAAGGTGAAACCCCCTCCCCCTTTTTTTCTTTAATCTGCATGAGTTCAGTTCTAAGCATAGCCCAGTTAATGGGGCGAAAATAAAATATAGATCATAGGAATGGTAGTTGTGTCACCTTAATATTGCTGAGCAACTGTATCCAGCAGCCTCAGCCAGAATGATCAATAGTGAAGGAGGCTAAGGGCTGCAGTTCAGGAGTATCTGATGGGGCTGGTTTTTCATCCCAGATGAGCTCATGCTGACTTATTTTGCTGTATGGTGTTTCCAGATAAGTGTTAAGTTTTTGCAAAATGTAGGGAGTCAGTAGGAAACAGACCATGTGTTAGTCTTGAAGAAAAAGAGGAAGAGAGAAAGCAAGGGAGGGAGGCAGAGAGAGAGAGAGAGAGAGAGAGGAGAGAGAGAGAGAAAGGGAGAGAGGAGAGATACCAATGGGACTCATAGATGAAAATAACATCAAAAAAGCAAGAAGTGTATGTTATTCCATGCATCAATTCCTGTGTTCCTTAGCTATAACAGTCTTTTCTTATGCAGGAATAGAAGGAATCAGCAGGCAAGAGAAACAGGCAGTTCAATTATAAGGGGCGCTTAAATTCCCAGAGAGGGTTAGGACTCCAGTTCTGTTGACATTAGATGTAGAATAAAAAATGAGTAAAGTCTCTGAGCGTTATGCATGCTACGTATGCTATGCATGCTAGGTATTAAGGAATCTAAATCGGTCTAAAGATTGTAATTTGTCAGTTCCCTCTGGTATAAAGTATATACTGTACATGCACATTGTATTGTTCCGTCTATTATGAGACAATAGAAAATGTAAGTAATTTTCCTCTTCTTGGCTCCATTTGGTTCTCAAAGAAAATAATCCATCCACTTCACAAAATAGAAGAAAAACAGTGATAAAGGGAAGAGAGAATTCTTACAAGTTTACTTTGGATTAATAAATTACATGGCACTTTGGAAAAATAATGGATTTTGGAAAAGGACAAAGCATGAAAACAACCCATACAGTAAAACATCATCTCTCTCACCACACTGTAAAATAATCCCCCTCCAATATAAAAAAATATAAAGGTCCATTTGGCAGGCCCTAAGCGGTGGGCCTTTTCTGCTGTGATGCCTAAATACTGTGGAATCTTCTCCTCCCTGAAGTGTGGCTGGCCTTGTTGCTGTTGAGTTTTTGGAGGTCCCTCTTGGTTAAGCCAGCAGGAACCCCAGGGGATATGTGAACTACTGAGGTGGCTCCACTTTATTTAACATCCCTTCATCTATTATTCAATGTTTTAGTTTGGTTTTTATGCTTTATTTATTATTTATTAAATCTTTTAGCTCTCTTGTATGCTGCCCAGAGACGCTTGTTTATGAGATTGTTCCAAAGGTGCTTTTTCAAGAGGCAACTGGACTTTCTGGTTGTTCTTTGAAGACTGTTTCATTTCTCATCCCAGAAGCTTCTTCAGCTCTGACTGGATGGTGGGGAATGGAAGGATTTATACTCCTTGCAGACAGCTGGTCATTTGCATTCTTTTAGCGCAAGGCTGTCAAACTTCGGGGCCGCGGGCCGGATGCATCACGTGCTGGCCATGCCCACACCCGGTTTAGCAAAGGGGGGGGGAAAGTCCCGATACATCACATGACAACACCGTGACAATGCGAGTTTGACACCCCTGTTTTAGTGAGTCATTAAGGCCACCTGGAGGTTTATCTGTGTCATCAGGGTCACCTGAGTGGTTGTTTATGAGATGGGTGGCTATATAAATTGGTTTAATAAATAAATAAAAAGGAAGAAACAGCAACAGCCCAAGGATAGTTACCCTTCAAAAACCCACCCAAATAAAGATTTTCCAGGCTTGCAAATTGCCAGCAACAAAAGGCACATGTGTACTCTTGGGGACAAGGTGTCCAAATATATTGGGGCTATCATAGAGATCTGTCTTTTGAAGGATGGAATGTGACCACACTCTCTTGAGATAATCTGGCAGGATGGATCAATATAAGGCAGGGGTCCCCAGCCTATTTGTAACCGGGCCATGGGTTGGTGCACACACATGCACGCACAGCTCGACTCATGCAAAAAGCAGGCCAGCATGCATGTGCATGCGGGTCCAGCTCAATTTGCAGTCCAGCTGCGTGTGCATGCGTGGCTATGCTGACCTGCCACTCACGCAAGTTGAGCTGCATGCGTGCCAGCCCACCACTCGTGTGGCCCGGTTCCCCTCTCCCTGCTGGGCCGCCAAGCTGCAAAGTTTGGTGACGGCTGATACTGTATAAGGAACTGTGGTGGCGCAGTGGTTAGAATGCAGTATTGCAGGCTACACAGAATGCAGTATTGCCCACAGCCTGGAGTTCGATTCTGACTGACTCAAGGTTGATTCAGCCTTCATTCCTTCCGAGGTCAGTAAAATGAGGAGCCAGATTATTGGGTACAATATGGTGACGTTGTAAACTGCTCAGAAAGTGTTGTAACACACTATGGAACATTATATAATAGCAAGTGCTATTGCTAAATGCTATGGGCATGATCATTTTTGAGAAGGTAGCCTTAATGTAACTCTATTTAGAGCAGACTTGTTGAAAACCATGGGATTTCAATAGACCCTAAGTTTGATTTTATCTAAATTTCACCATCATTATTTTATACTATTTTCCTGAGTTATTCTAGCCAGTTTATTTATTCATTGGATTTATAACCTATACCTCTCCAATCAAAAAGAACATTTAATAAGAAAAAAGTAAAACATAAAACCAAATTAAACCTTCTTTAACATCTAATTAAAGAGCAAGAGATTTAAAAATGGAACTATTCAAAATGCTCAACTGGAATTACATACCAAAATAATTCTTTTAAAAACCAACAGAAAATAAGGTTCTGAAATGACTTTTTCTGCAGTTTGGGAATAGCTAAGAATAGGCTAATGTAGTACAATCTTTCAAAATACTTTTAAAATTCATTAAAAAACAGCTGGGTTTTCAGATTTAAAACCGTAGATATACAAATCTTATATTTGTCTAATAGCATTAGTATCAGAACTTATAATATGGATATGTTTAAACAACTTTCTTCTGGGCATTATCACAAGTGAAATCAAACATATATGGACAATACTTGCTTGACAAAAACTGCAAATAAGGAACCTGCAAAGTTGAATTTGAGGAACTGATTCCAAAAATACAGGAGGATAACATAGCCCTGTAATGTATGAATTGATAATAGCATGATTACTTTTGTTGCATGCCAACTATTTTTTATTTCAAAAACCGTAAGTCGGCTCATACGCAGAGCTATTCTATTTGGGGGGATACTTAAGTCTAAATGTTTCTCACTATAGAAATGATTTTTTTAAATTCAGTATTTTGAGATAGGCATGCAATAAATGATTCTGGGAAATCAGCAATGCCTATTCTGGTGTTGTATTACACTATTTAAGATAAATAACTGTAAGTCATACCATGTAGATTTGTACCTTCCCTTTGCACTAATTATGCAACTGCAAACATATTTACCATTATTAGGTGAATATAATATAAGTAGTAAAAACAATTATTACTTTCTATCTCTAATGATTTCGCATCAGCTGATTATGAGAAAATGTATGGCCAGAGTATTTCTAATAGCCATAATGATAATTGTTTGTCTCCCTAGCCCCTACCCAATATAAAAAACCCCCATCTTTTCAATGCATCTATTGTTTTTGTCCACTGGATCCAATAAAATAGTAAACAAGAATCTGCAGAAAAAGAACTCTTTACAGAACCTGTATAATATAAGTATTGAAAAATAAATGAAAAATGTGAAAGTAAATATGAAAAACATATGGTCCTTCTCTGCCTTTTTAGTCAACTTTGGTGCAGAACATGATATCTGAAACCCTTACAGAAGAAGCATTAAAATACAAAGGCTATCTACTGCATGCAAATATTGACAATAACAATCAATTCAATTCAGTTCAATTCATTAAAATGATGCTTGAGTCCAAACAACCCTGAGGGAATCTTAGTATTACAAAGAAAATAAAATGCAGTACAGTTCAAAAAACATAACCCCATACACAAATAAGTAAAAGTAGATAAAAAAACAACTTGGCAAATCCAGCCAAAAATGGAAATCACAAGACTATCCAGCTACCTTAGCCAAAGGCCTGGGAAAAGAGCCAGATCTTCAATCCTTCTGAAATGCTATTAGGTTTGGAGCCATCTGGATTACAAGGCGAACTTCATATCATCATGACAGAGAAGGTACATTCCCTGCGTCACAAAAGATGACACCGTTTTATTGAAGGGACCTGAAATATATCCATTTTGTTAGTTCATACCAATTAGTAAGACACCAGAGGAAATACGTAGTCACTGAAATAACCAGGTCCTCTGCAAGGTAGGGCTTTATAGGTCATGCAGAGGTGGGTTCCTCCCAGTTCGGACCAGTTCTATAGAACCGGTAGTAACTTGGTGGCCTGGGTCGCTAGAACCAGCAGCGACCCAGGCCTGCCATGCCCCCGAACCAGTGCTTTCGGTGGCGCCGTAGGAGCCATCTTATTTTTTGCTTCTGTGCATGTGCAGAAAAAAAGATGGTGGCCCTCACGGACCGGCACCGACTGATCCGGTTCGGTGATGTCATCATGACATCACCAGAGGGCCGCTACCGGTTCGGGAGAACCAGTCCGAACCGGGAGGAACCCACCCCTGGCTTGCACCATTATATTCTGGACCAATTGAAGTTTCTGTGTCTTTTAAAGCACATTGTAATAGTCACATTGTGTGACTAAAGCATGAGTGAGTGTCTGAAGAACAACTTAATCGAGAAAAGGGCACTCCTGGTGCACCAAATGAAACTGTGCAAAAGCCTTCTTGGCCACAGGTATCTCCTGTTTAGGAGGAATACTCCAGATAGCACATCACCCTTGAGGAAGGGAAGTAAAACCCCACCCAAAATCAAAGTTGGAATCTCCCAGGATCTAGGGAGTCCTAACAATCATTGGCAGCTTCATTCATTTGATTCATTCAATTGTGAGCCATCCAGAGTTTTGTATAAGGTCGGTGGTTATATAAATATTTTATATACATAAATTCAGACTAGAATTGAAAGACATAATTGGATATCATCAGCATATCAATACCAAATCTTAAACCAGCACATGACTGCACCCAGCAGTTTCATGTAGATGTTGAATAGGAGGGGAGAGATTCCTAAGTACAAGGAGGGGCCTAGGGAGTGACCTCTCTTCCCCCTAACCAACACTGACTGAAAGTGGTCCCAAAGGAAGGAAGGAAGAATGACTGCAGAATGGTACCTGAAATTCCAATCCCCAGAGCCTATCCAGAAGGATATAATAGTTAACAATACCGAAACTATTAAGAAATCAAGGATGAATACCAGTGGTGAAATCCAATTTTTTTACTACCGGTTCTGTGGGTGTGGCTTGGTGGGCATGACAGGGGAAGGATACTGCAAAATCCCCATTCCCTCCCCACTCCTGGGGGAAGGATATTGCAAAATCTCCATTCCCATCCCTCTCTGGGGCTAGCCAGAGGTGGTATTTGCCAGTTCTCCGAACTACTCAATTTTTCCGCTACCGGTTCTTCAGAACCTGTCAGAACCTGCTGGATTTCACCCCTGATGAATATACACCTCCATCCCAGATGTTCCAGAAGTCATCAACAAGCAAAGGGAAGATTAGAGATCATTAGGGATGAGAGTTAATCAGGACAGTTGACTCCAAAACTGGCCTCTTGAGTAGGGGAAGTATCACCCCTTCTTTCAAGGACAGAGTTATCATGCATCCCTCAAAAAAAGGCTGACATCACAGCATGGGCTGCCTTCATGTCCCAGGAAATACCTGTGTCCAGTAAATAGATGGTCAAACTCACAGTGGAGAGAATCCTGTCTATTTCCTCAGAGGAGTTACTGGTTGGAACTCATCCTATATTATACCACACAAATGCATGCTAGCACATTGGCTGGACCTACCCAATTGGAGTCCAACTTGGAGTGGATCTGAGTGATTTTTTTTTCTGTTAAGAGGCCAGAATATTCCTCACAATAGCTCTGCAATGATTCTGTGGCCCATTCCTGCCTAGTAGGCATTGGGTCACCTGAAACAAGACCAATGAATGGCTATCTGTGGATGCAATAAGGGTGATGAAATATTGATGTTTTGCTGTCCTTATTGCAATGAAGTAATTCCTAATATGAGCCTTTATTTGTGTTTAGTCAGACTCCCTCCAAGTCTTTCTTCAACATCACTCCAGGCTTCTCTTATCATACTTCATCTCTCAGAACTCCTCAGTAAACCATGGTATGCCCCATGACAGAGAGAGGCCACATGAGGGTAATGTGGCTTAGCCATCTGCCCATACTGTATATAGGTGGATGCTAGGGCCTCAGCCAAGACCCACCAGATTCTGGGGAGAAACTCCAGGCTGCCTCTGAAACTCTACTGTGTCCATCAGTCGTTTAGGGTGGGCTGATTGAAGGGGTACTATCTCTGCATGGAGAAGAGTGACACTACTGAGCCAGAAGGCAATCAGAGAGTAGTCTGTCCATGACAACGGACTGATATTAATGTCCTCCACTATTAGATCACACTGCACTGATCAAGAGTGACTTTGATTTAAACAAACAAACAAACCCTGCCACACCATTCAAAACTTATGAGATATTCAGAAACTGAAAAGGAAAAAAAATGCTTTAAAATCAAGTTAAATGGAACCAACAATCTTTTTAAATGAGATTACTCAGCTCAGGAAAAACAATAACAAATTTTGATCAAGCCATAGGACAAGAATGGGCAATGAGGCTTGAAGGCTATATTTGGCCCATGAATCTCTCTCTCTTAAAAAAAAAAAAACCCTCTGAAACTGCTTCCAACCATAGTTAGTGAAAATCAGTGATTCTTTCCTGCTACTTCCTGGGATGGGAAGTACTCATTTTTGTCAGTGGTAAAATAGGCTGCTACAATTAAAAATAGAAAGAAACCCCAGCTTTCCTCTGATCCAAGAACTCCCTTCCAAAATATCCTGGTCTCAGTTACTTTATATAACCATCACGCCCAATACAGCCTCCACACCCAAAAATGTTAAGTGTGACTCTCAGCAATTAAAAAATCACCATTACTTCTATAGGAGGTTTGAAACAAAATTCAGTGTTTTACAGCATGAATACATGACTATGGTAATCTATAATCTCCAATAATTGGTTGGAGACCAGGTAACATGCAAGTACAATAGAAGCTATTAAGCATGAGTGATTTTTATAAAAAAATAAAATGGGAACCAACAATGAAGATTTGTTATGCCTCAAAAGGACTTTCTCCACAGGCATCAGGCTGGCAGAGTCATAGAAACAAATGTTCAAAAGAAGGTATGTGGTTTAATTCAGCAAGGCAAAATTTACATTATAAGAATATTCTTGTATTATAATGAATATTATAAAACATGAATTACTCTGCTATAAGCATTAGACTAAAAATACCTAAAAATACCCAACAGAATTCATGCACATCTGTTTAAAATAAAACCATGTTTCTTGGCTTTGTTAAAACCTTGGAAAGTGTGCATCTTGCTTCCTTCCAGAAGATACAGATGGAATTGGGGGCACCATTCAAATAGAGAAAGCACACTTCCATTAACTTAACCGTAATTCTCTTTCGTGAGAGAACAATATTTGTAGAGCACTGAGAATTACCAAAATTTAGAAACCATTACTTTATGTCCCAAATTTTTCCATATATATACTGTGCGCTGTCAAATGTAAGCCAAGTAGTTTTTGTGCTTACATCTTGCACTCTGGTTTGTAGTAACAAAAAATTTCATAGTGGAGTTAACTTAGTAACTGATATCATTTCAAACTAAAATCATATGGAAATGAGAAAATACTGTGTTAATAAGTGTTTTGGCTGGCTTGAATGGATTTTTAAAATGTATTAAACTATGTTCTCATGATTTATACTTTAATTACACTCTCTGATTTAACATGTTTTCCTATCTAGAGGCCAGATTTTTTTTCCCTGTAAATCTCATGCTTTTTTTCCAACCCTTTCTTAAATTTTCTTGTTCTTTGTTATTGTTTGTTTTAATTTTAAAACAAAAATCAGCTATTCTGACCAGCGAATGCCGCTGAAATTCTATACAAAGAGAGATGAGCTAAAGTTAACGTTATGCATAATTTTGATCTGGCAATGCAAGTAGATGAAATGACTACCATACATAGATTGCATGTAGCATATAACTAGGAACAATCTTTTTGCTTCATTTGTTCTTCATTCCATATTTAATGCCTTAGCAATTCATATCTTGGCCTTCCTATTGAAGAGTACAATTAAGACCATAAAGGCAATGGTAAATCATGCTGCATAAATGAGCCTGGCAGCTAATTCATTTCACACTGTTTTTTGAACATCACTAAATTGAACCTTCAACCACGTTTGATCATAGAAGTATGTTCTGTATTAGTAATATGAGAAGTAAAAGCAACTGTCTTTTAACTACCCATTGCATTTAATGTACAATCATACTATTATGGGAAGCTGCCTACATTTTCAAAAACCCAAGTGCTGGGAATTAGCTAAGGCTGCATTTTGAGGGAGAAAGAAAAAAAATATATGCTTGGCTAAAATTCATCCTGAAAATGTTATTACATGGAGAGTACAGAAATATTCTGTAAGGTTTATTTTGGAAACGTCCAACTAATTTCTGCACTCCTTGACAGGAATATTTGGACAACACACTTTCACACTTGTACATGTATGAAGTCTAAATAACTATTTGGGGTATTTGAAATGCATTTGATTAGGTGGGTTGGAAAGGGATTTTTTGGGGGGGGGGGTGGGAAGGAATGCTGGTCAGCTGTATGTGATTAACTGGTTTTGAAAGGAATGCAGGTCAGCTACAAAACATCATGTCACAAATAGGGAGGCCTGCTCTAAGAACTCAGGAGGGGTTGAAAAGAAAATAATTGTAGAACTATAAATGCAATTACAGTTTAAATGATGTCATTTATGCAAATTTATGCTGAGGTTGTTTTTTTTCTCTAAATAAAACAATAAAGCCATGGTTTTCAAACTTGGCAACTTTAAAGTGGGTAGACTTCAAGTCCCAGAGCACATGCTAACTGTTTTAAAGCATATGCTACCTTGCTAAATTTCAGTAGGAACTAGTAGTCATGGTTTCATCTTTCAGTGACAGTTGCAGTGCTACTACTCATATGGTTAATAACAATTTACTGCAGTCAAATTTTCATCTGAATGATAGAAGCAACTGTATTCTGCAATATGTTCTACACATTTCTGATCTGTTTATTGAAATCCCAAGGAGTAACAGCTCATATCACATATATTCATATATGTCTTTTTTTTTTTGACATGCTCAACTTAAGACAAAATTTCTTTTCCCCTAATTTACTGAACTTTGCCATCCATTATGTACTTATTCAGATTTTTTTTAATCTACTTGAATATATTATCTGCTTTCCAGGTTATACTAACCTCATTAAATATAATTCCTCCTTATCCAAACATCTGATTACTCAAATATTTTGGATATCACTCAAGTCATTTGGATACAAGAGCTATTTGGCAAGATCAGTTTTGAAACACATACGAATGGTATTTCAGTTTCAATGGTGATGCTAATGGTGATGTTGCAAATTCAATGAAGAGAGGAAAATTACAAGGTTGGCTGATGCTGAGAGTAACAGTTTATATCTGCATGTCCTGTCTTCATTACATTAGCATGAAAAGAGAATCCTTGCAAGATTGTGTACTACAGAAATTTTGAAGACAGTGTAACTTTATTTTACTGATCCAACAAGTCAGAATGAACCATTACTCTGAGAAAGCAAATATAGATCAACCCTAGAAATTAATCTCCCAGTGTGCACACTTTATAAATTGTTAAGTCAACAGTTCAGATAATAACAGAGAAAAAAACAATACTAATAACAATACTGTAAATGATACTAAGCATATGCATTACATTTTTAATCTATAAATTAAGCAAAAGCTGTAATCTGAGAAATGTTGGATACAATCATATATAGATTTGGCACTTAAAAGTGATTTCTATGAGACAAGACAAATCAATTAATATTGCATTGCATTGCAATAGTCTATAAAAAGTTATGCTATAATAAATCTTGTAAATCTTTTCAATTTCAGGATTCTTCATTGTTTTATTTTTCCTTAATGTTTATATTGCAGATTATTTTTGGCTGCAATAAAATTTATATGCAATGAATCTAAAGCTTCATATTTAATTTATGTAGCGTTATTTATTGTTTTACAGTAGCATTTTTGAGGATGCTGCAGTATAATTTTTTTCTTTTCTTCCATTTCTAACTTGAAACAGATTTGACATACTGAATTGTGGAAAAAAGAGCATTCTGATTTTTTTTTTCTTTTAAGGAAGAATGTCCTTGAAGAGACGAATATACATTATTAACCCCCGAGGCATCTTCTTTCCAACTTGTGGCATGTCACACAATATTCAAGGGAAGGAATGTTCAATTTTGTTATAATTCAGGACCACACTTGGTCATTTATTTTTATTTATATCCTGCCTTTAGGATTTTTATAAATAACTCATGGCAGTGAATATACCTATTACTCCTTCTTCCTATTTTACCCACAACAACAATCCTGTGTTGCAAGTTGGGCTGGGAGAGAGTGACTGGCCTAAAGTCACAACATGCTGAATGCAAATGAGGAGATGGGTACAAGACAAAAGAATGGACAGCACCAAGGCCAAATTCCATTTGACTTACATTGGATTAAATGCGATTCTACATCATAGCTGCTTGCATATTTCATCATTTTCCCCTTATTGTTTTACACATTATAATTTAGTAACAACTTTTGCAATTCAGTAACAACTATGACGTGGGAGGTGGGATCTACATCCAATTCCGGAGTTTCAGATTTTGCATCTCTATTTTGGAAAGGAAAAGGACAAGCCTTGGGAAGCAAGATTGATTTTACTGATTTTACATTGCTCATTTCTATCTGCCAGAGAAAAACTGGTAATTGCGTGGATGTCAATATCTCCCTGACATTTGCATGACTGGTCAATGAACTTAAGTGGCAGCAGATGTGGGCATCTATATTCTTATAAATTCTATGCAGGTTTTCTATTCTGACGTTAAAAACACACATCTTGGTGCACTTGTGTATTGTTCTGTAAAGTAAAATATTGTACTTCACATTAATCGAGATTTTCCACAGTCTCCTCCATGTTCTTTCCTTGCTCAGCATTTTTTGCCCTGCAAGTGAAATATGTTGTCCGGTTTAGAGAAAAGCATCAAAGCTTATTGGAACAAATGCAGGTTTTGCCCATTTCAAAATTGTAACATCATATTGGAAATTGCATGCAGATCTAGAGGGAGAGTATATTTGCAGGCTCCCTGTTGTCTTTGCCATTAGATTAAGAGAACAAAGATGACACTTTTGTTTGAAAAAAGCTGTTACTGAATAAAACCACTGGATGTTTCAGCATGGAGTCATTCTTTTTCTTTTACATTACAGCAAGCAGTACCACGAAAGCGCTGAAAAATAAATCTACCATTCTAGAGTAATGAAACTGCTGCATCTGAAGAGAGCTAGGAGATTAAACTCCTGGGACTGCAATAAAAATGAATTATATGCCATACCATGGTTTGCCTTGGCCACACAGATTTCAGTGTTGCAGAATTTTCAATTGGTATTATAAACAAGGAATCTGAATGCATTCATCATTTAAGCAATCACTAATCATTGACAACTCAGGGGGGTGTTGTCTCAGTCAAACTGGCAAGGTGAGGCTCAGGAGTATGGAAGATGAGATTAGTAACACAAGGATAATTAATGTGAGTTCTGTTATTACCCACCTGATCAAAAGATGGTGTCTAATGTCTGGAGCAAGAGAAAAGTGTTTATTGACACGAGCTTGTGGGCAGCATAGATCTACTGACTGTTTTCATGTATGCTTGTATGTCGTGAACTCAGAGAAGCTTAGTAGTCTTTAAAAGGATCTTCAAATGCTTGCTTTTCACTAAGAACGTCGTCAGACATGTTCACTAAAAGCTTAAGTAGTTTTAACGTGGCTTAGACCAATATTAATCCATTGGTATTAGACTTCAGCTCGCATAATTCCCTGTCATAAATATAGGTATTAAGAGATTTAATTGGTATGCCTTCCATCGTTCCACCTTTCTGAGATCAGTAAAATGAGGACCCAGATTGTTGGGGGCAATATGTTGACTTAAAGAGGGTTGTAAAGCACTGTGAAGTGGTATATAAGTCTAAATGCTATTGCTAAGATGCCATAAATAAAGATATTAAGAAATCTAATCAATATGAATGTTAAATGAAACTTGTTTGTTTAAAGGTGGCATAACTCTGTAAGCTGTGTGCCAGAAACCAGTGGCATGCATTATTTGAATCTGTAGTGAGAAAGGTGCTTTGGATCTGAGGTGGGCACATTCACTGTCCACAACTTCTCAGGTCAAATTTGAAGCACCTTTCTTGCTTCCAAATTCCTGAACATCCCTACTGGGAATAAACAGGGGATAAATATTGCTTTTACTATTGCCAGGTCCGGTTGGAAAGGAAATACAGTACTGAACAAAGTGGGAGTTTAATTGATCTAGAGGGCACTTTTTACACGCTTCGTGGAAATAAAAATGAATGCCTGGCCAGAATTCCACTTCTTCATCTGTTAGTCACAGGTGATGAATTCATTGTATAGGTCAATGCTGAACAGAAATCTTTTTAGCCAACAATTTTCAGCATGAAAGCTGCTACTAAGAGCAATATCACTAAAAGCACCCTTGCTGCCAAGAATGGGTGTAAATTTACAGAACAAATGGTCCCAGACCTCAATTAACTGACTGTATTATTTTAATTGTAAGTATGTATTAGGGAGTTACATATGAGCAGGATCTGCAATGACCTATAAGCCTTGTAAATAAACAAATGGATAGTCTTGTATCATGAAGTATGATATGAAGTGGTTGAGAGCTTCAATTACAAATCCAGTTCTACCATAAGGAGACCAAAGACAAAAGGGCCAAGGATAGATGCTGTGGTTGAAGTGAACTTGTGTTCACCTTTCAGGCAGACAGATATAGATTCAAAAAGGAAGAATGAAATGACATGGTTTAAGAGAGTGGTCAGATTATGATTCAGGAAAAGAAAGTAATCATGTGGACAAGGTAAAATGAGACAAGTCTATTATAAGCTATCTATCATTAGCCCCTTTTAATGATACCACTGGGTGCAAGCACGTCACTAAATCTCATGGGATTTGACTGATATGCCGCACTGGCTGAAAGAATCTAGACTTTGGTCACTTTAAGATGTGTGGACTTCAGTTCCCAGAATTCACCAGAAGTGTACACATCTTAAGGTTACAAAGGTTGAGAAACACTGACTTAGACTCATACCAATATTTATTAGGCACCTTTGACCCACAGAAATTAATCTGCCTGGTTTTCTGAGAAACCAGATCTCTCATCCTGAACCAGGATGGTTGTGTTTTTTTTAACTGTGGCCCTTGCACTCTGGAATAGCCTTCTTTTGAGGTTTGGTGAGCAATATCACTGACAGCCTTCTGTAAATGATTTAAGGCTGGGTCATTCAAGAGGTCATTTGGGAAATGTTGTGGTCACTGTTACGCTTATTGTGTTGTTATTGAGGTTGTTGTTATATTTCTTTTTAATTTCTTTTATACCCCTGCCTTTTGTCATAACGTCAACCACATGAATCACCAGGAATTGTAATGGAGTAAAATATAATTAAGAATAAACACAGAAAACATTTAAAGGGAGACAGGAAGCATTTTTCTGAAGCTTCAGGAGAGGTTTCCAGACTGAACTGCAGCCATAAAATGGTGCCACTCACCCCTAATCCTCTGCGCTAATCCAGAAGGATATCATGGTTGATGGTATTGAAAACTGAAGAGAGGTCAAGTAGGACAAGGATGAATGAATGTACAATTCCCATCCTGTCCTTGCCAGAGGTCATCCAAAAGTGTGATAAATGCTGTTTCTGTCCCATACCCAGTCCAGAATCCCAACTGAAAATGATCCAGACAATTTGCTTCAACCAAGGTCCTGTGAAGCTGCCACACACCCCTGTCTCAGACATGTTTCCCCAGAAGGAGAGCTTAGATACTGGACAAAAATTGTCCAGTATAGTAAGGTTTTGAAATGGCTTCTTGAGGAGGAGGCAAATCAAAGTCCCTTTAATACGTAAAGGTACAACTCCCTCACTCAGATAAGAATTGATCACCTACCCACATGATACCCCCTTAGCTGCTTGAACAAGTCAGGAGCAGCATGGATCTAAAGAGCAGGTGACTGAGCTCATTGTCCTAAGCACCCTGTCTACTTCCTCAGATTCAAAAGGTTCAATCTCTTCCCTGATAACTAGGCAAGAATCTTCCCGATGCATCTCCCTTGGACCTGCAAAAAGGATGGCATCCAATATGCTGGACAAATTCCTCCACATGCCTCTCCTCCCTTACCCAGGAGGGCTCATGTCACCCGAAACAGGGCTGTAGGGCAGATGTATGTGAATCAAAAAGAGCAGAGAGGTATGATGCTTTGCCACCCTTACCACCATAAGACAGGCTTTAATACCAGTTCTAACCTATGTTCAGTTGAGTTCAAGCTTTGTTGAGTTCAGCAATGCTCTAGATTTATGTTCTCTCATTTCATCCTCCTCAGCTTCTCTGTGAATCAAGGGGAATGAAGGATTCCCCAAAGGAAAGGAGTTGAATGGGCACGATTCAATCCAAAGCTTCAGTTTTTCACCTATTCCAAACAGCAACCAAGGCTTTGGATGGACTGTGCAGCAGACCAGCAGGAACAATCCCCAGCTCCCTCTGAAACCATCCAGGTCCATCACTTGCCAAGGCTGGAACAATCTAATGGATCCAGCCTCCTTGCAGTAGATATTGATGCTAGAGAATCCCATGATAATCAGGATGGGATCTGATCGATAATCAGGATGGGATCTGACCATGACATGGGAGATATGAAGAGTTCATACAGTCTCAGGTTGCAGCCACTGCTCCAACAGGAACACCAGATCTGGTATGATCATTGTCCCATATCAGGCTCTGGATAAATTCGGACAGGTCCATGACTGTCATGGTAGCCATAAATTCCTGAACTATCTCAGGTCCCACTTTTACAGAAGGCATATTGAAGCCCCCAAGACCATAAGTCAGGGAAACTCCACTGCAACCCAGAAATGAAGTCAAGGAGCTCAGGTAGGGAGGTTGCTATGCAGCAGGGGAGGATGGTACAACAGCAACAATCCCAACTGGACCTTAGAGCCCAACTTAAAGAAAAGGGACTCACATCCAGTGACCTATGGTGCAGTGCCCCTGAAAGCAATAAGAGATTCCCAGATGACAATCATCACCCCTCCACCCCTTGGTGGAGTCTTGGCTGGTGACACATCTGAAACTCAACTGGGCATATCTCTAAAAGGGCTACCCATCCACCCCTCTTTCTGGACCTAGCCAGTGCAAAAGGCACTAGAATATGTCAGGCACCATCTTGCCAGAATTGATTCTTTAGGTCCAAGCTAGTCTTTCAGGGAAGGTCTATTCTTCCCCCCCTCCCCCACAAACAAACATGTGCATGTAGAATTGCCAGATGACACGCCTTCTCTGTGATGGCCTCCTTTGTTGTTTGCTGCCTAAAGTTCCTTGGGATTGGAGCAAGTTATAAATTCTGACAAATAAGTAAGTATTCATAATGTAAAATAGATCAAATCTCCATGGGTCATTGCGTCAACCAAGCCCAGTTTATTAACCGAAGAACAGTTACAGAAAACAAGATCATCAACCGTTTCTGATCCAGATGAACTTTGCTCTAAGGCAACTGCTCTATTTTTTTCTGTTTTGACAATTCATAATTGGCTTGAAGGAGACCTTTAAGAAATAAGCAACCTGATTTCCATTCTTGGTGGCTCATTCTATTCTGCAGCCCTTAACTAGCATGCCAATAAAATACGAACATGCCATAGTAGATATGGATAAAAATTACAAGTAGTGTATATGGTGAAATCATTACATGACCACTTTGACCTCAGAAAAAAAACTAAAGCGATCCAGATCCTTCCCAAGTGTATGTTGCTGCTGCTGTGTGATTGCTGCTGTTTTTGCTTCTTTTAAAATGAGACTTCTGAATGAGAAACACTTATTAGGAAGAGCAGTGTTAAATTTCAATTTCAATTTAGATTGCCTTTTCCTTGGAGCTGGTATTAACTGATAAACAGCTGTTTGATTAGTCCCCGCTCATGGTTTCAGAAACATACAAACTGAGTAAGCAAGTAAAATCCAGAAAATGTAGGAAAAAGTTTAGTCCCATCCAAATGGACAAATACTCATTCTGACCAGTGGGCACCGAGCCTAGTCTCACTCTTCACTTATATTTATAAACCAGTTTCTAGACTCAAAAAAGAAAGATTTAACCATAATCACCACAATTTTCATGAAGGGCAAGAAAGATGAGCCAGTCAAGTACCATCTTGTCATCCTGCTAAGTATTATTAGCAAGCTGCATGCCAGACATTTGTGCTGGAAGCTGCTAGACTGCCTGGAGGGGGAGAATATCTTGGCAGTCGAGACAGAAAGCTTTAGAGCAGGCCAATCCACTCTGGATGGAGGCTTAGTGCTTTACCATCTGATTGAAAAATAAACTCAATTACCTAAAGCAGCTTTCGGTGCTGTCTTTGTAGACTTTAAGCAGGCTTTTAATTTAAAATCTAGGGAAATACTCTGGCGCAAAGTCTGTCTCAGATGGTCCATTGCCTCTTTCTTTCAAATGTGCATTACATATAACAGTAGTCCAGGGGAAGGTGTAATGTAGTAGGCCATGTTTCAGAAGCAGTTGCAACAAGAGTCAAACAAAAGTCAAACAAGAGTCAAACAAGGATGCACTCTTGTAATCGACTCAGTTACAGAAAATCTAACTGAATAGGAACATGTTTGACAAATAAATAAATAAATAAATAAATAAATAAATAATCTTCTCTTGGAGTCAATCAACAAATCTAAAGTATAGCACCAAATCTGTACTTGATGATACTCTCATCTGATTCCTCCTTGATTTAAGGAGACCAATGAAAGCTTCAGTTTACATAGTGATTATTCTGTACTAAGCAACATTGAGAAAAATCACAATTATGTGAAAAGCTGGAACAGAAAAGAACAATAATAACAATAGCAGCAACAAAACACTGGCCTGGAGAATTGAGGAAGATACTTTAAAGAATTAGGATTTGGATTTCAATCCCATGGGAATAAATCCTCATATTGCTCATACTTCCTAATACATGTAAAAGAACTCCTCAGTAGAATACCCTCAAGCAGTATTAAAATTATTTGAAAATAAGGCACTATTGCCATAAATCTATGGGGCACCACTAACCCTATGCATCACTTTAGTCAAAGTTAAGGCTGTTCACATTCACATTTTTAGAAAGTTGTTTCAAGCTCGGCACATTTTTATTGCACACATAGAAGCAGGATGGATTATGGTGGAGCCTGGGTACGGATGTATACTTTCAATTACTGACTAGATTTTAATTGTCTACCACCAAAGTTTGGCTAATAGCTACTGCACCACTTGGAAATGTACATTATAGATAACTGCAATGCTATGGATATTTTCCTAAGATATTAGTAGTCTTGGGTTATTAGCAGATCATGGCAAACTTTAAACAAAGGATTCTGGACAATGAATCCCAAAATGAACCTAATAGAATTTCTATTAGGGTTGACTTTGAAAACCATTATAGTTGTTTTAAATCAGGAAGATACTCTGACCAATTTATGGATTACAAATACTGTAAATTTTTCATATTAGTATGATTTGACATCTAACCATTAACAAACCTCAAGGGGAGATTAAGAATGAACCAACTTTTGCTGTCTGGATGTAATGAATCATTGGATAAAGTCCTTTCCTATGATGATTTTTGTGTAGACTAACATAATACTCTCCTCACACCTGTTTTTAAAGAATTCCCTGGTTAAACTTGGAATCACCTTTTGTCAGACAGAAGTGTGAGACAAAGATTCTGGAACAATGGTTATTGAGGCAAAATCCACATCAAAAGCCCACAAGATTCACTCCTTATTAATAACAGTGTGATACAGTAGAAGACCTTATGTTGCTGATCTAATATAAAACAGTAGTAACTTCAGTGTAATGTCTTTGGCAGTTCATCTTACTGTAAGCTGTCTCCGTGTACATATCAATGTGTTATATTTTATCTTACTACTTCAATATTTCTCAATGATTGCAATAAAGTACCTTTGATTTATTTTTCTACTAAGCCTTTATTATTCATTTGGATGGGTGAGTGCTAGCAACATAAATTATTAATATACAGCTTTAAGGAATATTTTTTTATTGTGGGCCTACAGCATAGTTACTCCTAAACAAGAGAAAATAGGTAATGGGAACTCTAGAAGCTGAAAAGATTATGTGCAGTTTATTCATTATGCCTCAGGAAAAACCACATATATTGGGATTAGGATTATGTGCATAAATCCCAGTTTACTTCTGGTACATCTTAAAGAGACATTCAGAAGCTTTTGCACTGGGGAGCACAAGAGTATAAGTATGAAGCTTTTTTTCATTTAACTTTACACTGGCTGAACATTATATCCAAAGCAGCCAACCATTCCTTACATCTATTCCAAAGTAATAGAAGATATCATGCTACTTCTCAATCTTTCTTAAATAAACTACATATACAGAAGACATGATATTTCTGGTTGTTAACTTTCATCATATTGAGATTGCTTCTAGCAGCTGGGTAGGCACTTGCATCAACCTAAAAATAAAGCTTGGTCTTCACCCATGAATGTCAACGGCATATTATCAATGTGTTTGCTGGACACATGATTTTGTGTCCCCCCCCCCAAAAAAATTGTTTATAGCAATCGAACATGCAGAAGCTTCATTTTTATGATCCTTTGTTAAGGGATTTCGCCTTCTCCCATTGCCAAGGTCTATTAGACCTTGAGGGGGTGGGGAGACAGAAATACCATCACATTTTATTTGATAGTCTTTGCTTTCAGTGGAATTGCAGAAAAGAATGTTACATTCTTACAATTATAGAGTAAACCTCCAAATATTATAGTAATTTTCCATCAAGATATATTTTACACAATATAGTTAATAGATATGTTAGCATTTGCAGACAATCATCTATGGTAATAGCTTGTCATTTGCATGCATTTCTACATGCTGGACTTGGCTATTGTCTAGCCATCGATAATTTACAATTAGATATTTTTTTCTTGAAGTCTTTCCTCAGTGCTGCTTTACACTAAAATACTCATAAAAATATAGAGATCAATTATTACCCAGCAACCTATAAAGACCAAACTTTATTTTTAGTTTGAAGCACTTTGGATCTCTTTCCTTCCCTCTCCCAGGTATTGACTTACTTTCCAAGAACTCAGTCAATGAATTTGTGTCACTCAGTGGAATATTTACTTCTCTCCTAACATATACCTCCTCATTTATTATTTTGCAGAGTCCAAAGGCCAAATTGCATGTTACATGAAATGTGTTTTAGCATCTGACTTTAGAATATGTTTTCACAGGAAATACCACCAAGGGAATTTGCTATAGTGCACAGCGATGAAATAACCTTCCACAAAAATTGGCTTCCCCATCACTGCAAAGGATGTTTCTAGTGGTGCCATAATGTCTGTCTTTTCAGTAACATTCACATGTCATGCCTCTAACATGATGCTTTTCGGCAATTGTTGGTTTCTTGGCATAGTCTTCATAAACTGATGTAATGGGCCGTAGGAATAAACTTGAGAACCAGGAAGAAGAGCCACTATCAAGACAATGGTCAAATAAAAGAAATCTGACTCTGGGCAGAAATGTACTGTAATCTGAGAAAGTGTCCCAGACACTTTCAAGGACTGGCTCTAGATTAAGGACAAGTAGGCACCAGCCTAGGAGCACCCAATTTTAGTGACACCAAATTGAAAAGACTTCTGAAAAAACACAATAAAAAGCAAAAAGCAGTAACACAGCACTCTGTGAGCCAGCATGCCCATTTGGGGGTTAAATATAATTTTGAAGGATACTTGCCATATGAGAGGGGTGTCAAACTCAATTTCATTGAGGGCCACATCAGGGTTGTGTTTGACCTCGAGAGGGTGGGGGGCATGGCCAACTTGATGTCACTTGTTGAGGCTCCATTTTTGGCTGCGACAATCTCCTGCAGCCCTCTGCCAGCGAAAACGGAGCCCAGGGCCTCCCTGAGATTTGTTTTCATTGGCAGAGGGCTGCAGGAGGCCGTCGTGGCCAAAAATGGAGCCTGGCCCTCTTAAGCTCCATTTTCGCTGGCAGAGGCACTGCGGCCTGGTCCTTTGCTGTTTCCAGGGCAAACCTCGGGCCAGATCTAAGCACCCCCGGGCCAGATCTGGCCCAAGGGCCTCGAGTTTGACACCCCTTGTCATATGGCATATGACAACAAAGGGTGCTGATGTCATTAAAGTTACTTACTGTGTAAATAGAGTGAAAATGTCTGAAAAAAGGGGAAAAATTGTCTGGGACTGAAAATCATAAGTGTAAAGCTCAAAAACTCAAAGAAAAAAAAAAGAAAGAAGAGGGTGCCTTTTGGAAATTCCTAACAAAATGGAGAATGAGCCAAACCACAGAGGGTACCTAAATATGATTTTGCCTAGGGCACCAAACTATCTCCAGCTGTCCCTGAACCCCTCTAGTCCTCACAAAGATAAAGAGAGGGAGGAGTGCATTCAGACTTGCAAGATTCTGTTACTGTAGCCTTATAATAAAAGTAGTACTAGCATTCATGACCCTGGTTTCCTTGTCTGAAGGGCTATAAGTTTGGCTAGTTTTCTCTGCTTTTAGATGAGGTGAGCTACAGTGTCAGAATGCTCAGGCAATATCTGGCAAGTACCAACTAGACAGTATCTTTCAGGAAGCATATCTTTCAGATACTAGAAACTATGGCAAATGGAGATCAAAAAATAATCCTAACACAGCCATGGTTGCTCATGTCATGGTTTATGAATGAACAGTGCCTTGAGGGAGATGTGAGTAAATAACGTTATTGTTAGTTTTCTACTACTAGGGTTCAATACAGCAGCTGCTGGGGCAGCAGCTGGTCAGTCGGAAGGATCTATTGTACATTGTCATGCAGCCTACAGTGTGTGCTTGCCTGTTTTATGCTATTTGGAGGTTCCAACTCAATTAGGGAAACAACAATGGAATAATTTTCACAGATCTCTCCTTTGGGGAAAGCATGTATCTTCTCACATCATTAACATAAGAGAATTAATGCCACATTTCAAACTCTCAAAGATTAGAATATGGTGTTCCCTTTTATCATCAAACAATAGCTTAAAAAGTGCTTTGCACTAAAAATAGAAAGTCCAGGAAAGTAACTAGTCACTGGTGGCCAACTCAATGGTGGTGTTGAACAGCAATAATTAACTCTGCCAATTTCTTTTCTGGGACCCCAGATTGTACCTGTTTGAAAAGGTTTTCCTGGATTTCTGAAGAATTCTTCCAAAGAATACAGTGGGAGAAAATAAACACATTTCTCTGGAATGAGCAAGCATGTGAATGAGGAAAATAGAATATGATACCCAAGTTTGCTAGATACATCTGGGAGAACTCTTGAATGCAGATTTCCACATATTTCTGATTCCCTTAGTTTGGTTCTACATGACTAGGAAAAGTAATCAATTATTTTTGTGGGAAATGGCTACTTAATGAGCCGAGGTGGCGCAGTGGTTAGAGTGCAGCACCGCAGGCTACTTCAGCTGACTGCTAGCTGCAGTTTGGCGGTTCAAATCTCACCGGCTCAAGGTTGACTCAGCCTTCCATCCTTCTGAGGTGGGTAAAATGAGAACCCAGATTGTTGGGGGCAATATGCTGACTCTGTGAACCGCTTAGAGAGGGCTGTAAAGCACTATGAAGCGGTATATAAGTCTAAGTGCTATTGCTATTGCTATTAATTACAGAACATTTTCAGAGCTAACACAGTTGAATGACATGTAGAAGATGTAGAAACAAAGGGAGACCCTTACGACATGGGGAATACAGAAAGAGATACAGACAGTTGTGTTTATTTGTTGACTGTAAAATAGAAGAGAAGGCAAGTGTCTGAGTCTACTACACAAAAATAATTTTTGGATCTACTCCTGATAGGACTGAATTAAGAGGCAAATCTCAGAAAAAGAACCATCCTGGATTAGGATGTTTGATGAAAAAAAGGTACGGAATAAAAAGCTGACCTTGATGTGTTTCACTCCTTAGAACATACAGCTCTTAGAGTTATAAGTGCAACATTTTTAATGTCTTAAAGTCATGGTTAACTCCTGGCAAGTGTTGGACAAGTTCCCCTAGTTTTTTTGGAAATATTTCAGAAGTGGTTTGCCCTTGTCAGTGGTGGGATTCCAAATCTTTTCCTACTGGTTCTATGAGAGTTCGCTTTGCGCGCGCCTGCGTGCTTTGCGTGTGCACGCACCGAACGCGCGCTTTGCGTGCGCAGCACTCAAAGACCACCCTCGGTGTCAGTGCTGGTGAGCTGAGCTGTTGTTTAGCTCAGCTGAGGTGCGGCAATCCGCTCTGCCGTGAAAATCAGCTGAGGGAAAGACAAATGGGATAAAGGCATATTTTTATCCCACCTTTTGGGGGTCAACCCAAGGGTCGAGAATATACTTAATACTCTTGCCTCCTATGTTCCCTAGAACAATAACCTTGGCTCCTTCCTAGGAGTGAGAGAGAGTAACTGGTCCAAGATCACCTAGCTAGTTTAATGCCTAAAGAAGGACTGGAACTCACAGTCCACCAGTTTCAAGTCTGATGCCTTAACCACTATACCAAACTGGCTTTCATCACCAAACTAGGTTTTCTATATCCTACATAGTACTGTGCATCTGATTTCTTTGTTCCTAATTCAATAATTTTGCATTTATTTCTATTAAATTTCATTATTATTTAAAGTCTAATCTATCCAGTCCATTGTGACTGTTGATTCTGTCTTCTAGAACATTAATTATCCTGGCCAGTCATCTGCAAATTTGAAGATCATTCCTTTTATCTCTTTATCTAAAGCATTAGTAACAATGTTGAAAAGTACATGGCCAATAACTCAATCCAGTTTAATAAAGAACCACTGACTATAGTTTGCAAGCCAGACGTAACTAAACATAATAGATAAACTATCTGACACATTTCTTAATCAGAATATCATGAGGGCTCTTGTCAAAGCCTTTATTGAAAGCAAAATATATTATGTCCTCAGGATTCCCAAAAATTCATTAAGGGAGTTTTATTTGTTTATTATGTTTATGAATCACACATTCCTAGCTAGGCTAGTCCAATTTTAAAAAATGACCTTGTGTTAACCTGATAAGGTTTTTTTTCTTAACAAATCCATGTTGCATTCCTAATTATGCTTCTATCAAATGAAAGCTTTATTTAAGTTCAGCTTCTTCAATTAGCTCTTTAGAACATATTAGTTGGTAAACGTATCATTTCTTTGCAAAGACTGAGGCAAATGGCTGAGTGGTTCTGCCTAACCCATCAGGAGAGCAAGTTGGTTGGGGAAGATTGAATTGCTTGTATTTATTATTATTATTTATTATTATTTATAAAATTTATATGCCGCCCAACTCCCGAAGGACTCTGGGCGGCTTACATCATAAAAAAATAAAACATATAAAAACAATTTTTAAAAAAACTATCCATATTTAAAATAAAACATTCACACAACCATGCATGGGCCAATCAGAACAACTATTGGCCCCAGGCCTGCCGGAAAAGCCAGGTCTTAACGGCTTTACGGAAAGCCAGTAAGGTGTGGGTAGTACGGATCTCGGGGTGAAGTTGGTTCCACAGAGTCGGAGCGGCTACAGAGAACGCCCTCCCCCGCGGGCCCACCAGCCGACACTGTCTGGCTGATGGGACCTGAAGAAGGCCAGCCCTGTGCGACCTCACTGGTCTTTGGGAGGAGTGTGGCATCTTCTACAGCCATNGCCTGCCGGAAAAGCCAGGTCTTAACGGCTTTACGGAAGGCCAGTAAGGTGGGGGTATACGGATCTCTGGGGGAAGTTGGTTCCACAGAGTCGGAGCGGCTACAGAGAAGGCCCTCCCCCACGGTCCCGCCAGCCGGCACTTTAGATATTGCTAATACCATTATCCTCTAATTGGAACTAAATCAAAAAAGAAAAGAAAATGAATTAATTTACCCCTTAAGAGCTATATCTAAAATGTACACTGATTCAGATAGTATGGTGTATCTTCCATAAAGTTATTGTCATATGGACAGAGACTGTCATCTAGAGTATTTTCTTAAAACAACTATCTAAATCTGCTGTTGTCACTCACTATATGCTTATCAAGCTTTAAGAATGTGCTCCAGAATAAGCTTCAGATACTATTCACATGTCTATAACAGGAGTGTCAAACTGGTGGCCCACAGGCCAG
>QLTV01003392.1:1001533-1028911 GCA_003457575.1 Thermophis baileyi
TAGTTGTCAAAATTTTTTAACATTTTTCTAATTCAATAGTGTGTCCAAAATTTTTTGCCCATCTGATCATTGTATCCTTCACTATCACCTCTTCCATTTTGTATCTTATCAGGAATTTATAGATTTTTCTGATTAATTTTTCCTCCGTACCAAATAATATCCTATCAAGGTCGTTACATCCATTCTGAAATCCATATATCTTATTATCTTTTTGGAATTTGGTTTGGACCTGTGTATAGGTCCACCAGTCAAGGTTTAGGCCACTTTCTGCCAGATCTTCTCTGGTCCTCAGGTTTCCTTGTTCATTTAAAAGATCTTTGTATTTTATCACCTTATCAAATATTTTAGAACTTGGATGTTTTAGAGATTCTATTGGAGAAATCCAGTTTGGGATCTTTATATAGTGCTGCCTTTTGATATTCAACCAAATTTGCAGCAGTGAGTTCCTAAGTATGTGTTTCTTAAAATATGCATGTGATTTGTATTTTTTGTCCCAAACAAATGCATGCCATCCTAGCAGGAGGGGAAATGACCTGTTCTTTTATTCAGCTTCTCTCTCCTATTTCATTTCTTTAGAATTTCCTGACTTAACTGGTTTGTTGAGTTTTGCATATAGCTCTTGTAACCCCTTGGCTTGAAGACTGAATCCAACTACTTTCTTGGCCTCCCTGACTTTGGACCCAGCTTTTTGACTTCTTGCCAAAAAAGATCCTGGACTCCTTTAATGAATATGAAATTATTGTGGGCATTTCACTGTGAGTTAAGGGTCATACACAGGACAGAGTGGAATGGTAGAGAGGAGATGGGAAGCTTATTTCAAATCGGGCCCAATTAAAGGATTCAAGGATCCATTTCAAATTGTTGTGTTCTGTGACAGTGTTTCTCAACCTTGGCAACTTTAAGGCATGTGGACTTCAACTCCCAGAATTCTACATGCTGGCTGTGGAATTCTGTGAGTTGAAGTCCATACGTCTTAAAGATGTCAAGGTTGAGAAACACTGTTGTATGAGAAAACTTTGTAGGTTTTCTTCCTGATGTGCAGTTTCTTCTTTAGTTTGACTTTCTTGGAGTTCAATTTGTTGTATGTTGAAAGAAAAATTACTTTTTAATATATGACATCCATATACATTTTATGTATTTGTATTTACTCAGAAATAAACTCAGGGCTTTCCAATCCAATTCTGGACAGCTATGAATGAGGAAGGGAGTTTTAAACTAGTTTTTCCCAGCTGCTTATTTCCTCGAGGACAGTGATTGCACAGGAAAGGATTAAATTCCTATTGCCATCTTGTGTTTTGCTTTTGACGGGGCATACTATCCTTACTTTTGCCTAAAAATAACCTTAATGTCATAAAATAAATGTAAAATACAGGCTAACTTTCAGACACATTTCCTGGTTTATGTTAAATGCCTGGCCGAAAATCTTTCTAAATGTTTTTCATTGAGACAACTAACTTTTTCTACAGTGTACAAGCAAGTAACAAATAGCTTTTTTCAAAGCATCATTTAACATGTGCTTAGGTTGATAGTGCCATGACATCATTTAGAGTGCAGTCACAAACTGTAAAATAATTTCTTTACTTCCATGATGTCATTGATGAAATTGATGAAATCTCCAAAGTCACTAGTGGGAAAGAAGAATCATTATTTTGCATAATTGGAGTTTGATGTCTGCATATGTAGCATTTCTTGCCCAAGCGAAGATAGTAAGCATCTCATGCATCTCCAGTTCCAAGGTTGGGAGTAATTCATCTGAAACAGACATATCTCTTACAATGTCAGGCACAAAAGACCAGATCCACATCAGTGGTGGGTTGCTACCGGTTCGGACTGGTTCGCACAAGCTGGTGGCGGAAATTTGGCCCTGTTCGCCGAACCGGTAGTGATGGCCGGCTTGCCACGCCCCCGAACTGGTTCCCTGGTCGCCGCTGCTTGAAAGCGATTGGCAACGAACCCTCTGCGCATGCGCAAAGGCTTCTGCGCATGCGCAGAGGGTAAGAACCCGGATCCGACGTGACGCGTGCACTTCCAAACCAGTAGGGAAGGTAAGAGAAACCCACCCCTGATCCACATGTGAAGGTTCAATTAAGCTGATTTATTGCTAAAGGTCTATGCATAGGAACCTTTTCATCTAAAGGTCAGCACCTGGTTAGAGTCAAATAAGGGTCAACATCACTGAAGGAGGGTGGGACTTAGTTTACTTGTGGCTACGTAGGGATTCTAGACTGATCCTTGTTTTCACTCCACCCTCAGGTTCAGCCTTTGCCTACATCCAATCACTAAAAAGGTTCAGGAGAGAAATTTGTGATTGTGTCAGAGTATGGAACTAGGTTTAAAATTACTTCCATCATATTGTATTAAAAATAATCATAGAATGTGATGGAAGTAATTTTACTTATTTCATTAAATGTAGCCGAATATAGCTGAACACCCAACAGACTCTGAGTGGGTTACGGAAAAGCTATTGAATATGATACTTCTTAAGTGCTTGAAACAAGCTTTGGAGATAACTGAAAAATCCTGTTGTAGAAGAGAATTTGGACTTGGTCACTAATTTACTTATAGTAATGAAACAAGGTTGACACTGAAAATCTCAACTGTTTTTATATTAAATTAAAAATGACTTGACTTGGAAATCTAGGTAACTTTTTTACTTGGCTTACTTTTTTATTTTTAAAAAGTACATCAAACTAAATTGTTGATATGCGGAGTTTGAATATGCATAATTGTACTATTAGTTTGCTATACTGTCATACTGTCAAATAATCTGTCATATTGATTGATTATGTGCCATCATGTCATTTTCAACTCCTAATAACTATATAGATAGATTTTATCCATGATAAAATCTGTCATATGTATATATAAAAAGCATAATAGTGTAAAACTAATATGACAATTTAAGACAACTTTTAAAAATATGTAAAGCATACTCATGAAGGATTTGCTTTTTATTATAAACACATTTATATGCATTTAAAATATCCACAATCTTAACTGAATTCTCTAGATTGCCTAGAAAATTTGCCAGGTAAATTTGGGATGCATTTTTCTTCTTGAATTTCTTTCATCATTTTGGTAAAGTACAGACTATTTTTTGCCTTCATGTGCTTAAAGGGAAATGTTTGCTGTTTCAGACATTTGTTTTATTTGTAGCCAGGAATTGCTCTATTGGTTTTCATCGGCTTTCTATTGTTTGTGATCATTTTTCAAGTAAAATCTATGTTGCGTTTTTCTTGTTTGGACTCTTGTGAATATATCTATAGTCAAGCATGTTAATCAGCAATGTATATGAAGCTCTTCAGTACCAGATTTAATTTACTAACTTGAGAAACCAATTGCAGAGAACTCACAGCCTAATGTTAGCCTAAAAGAGCTGTGGTAGCACAGTGGGTAGAATGCAGTATTGCAGGTTAACTCTTTCGACTGCCAGCAGTTCGATTCTCACTGGCTCAAGGTTGACTCAGCCTTCCATCCTTCCGAGGTCAGTAAAATGAAGACCCAGATTGTTGAGGGCAATATGCTGACTCTGTAAACTGCTTAGAGAGAGCTGTAAAGCACTGTGAAGTGGTATATAAGTCTAAGTACCATTGCTGTTGCTTATTGAATGTCTTTCTGAAATATGAAGCAAGACATCCCAGGGGTAGAGCAAAAGGTAGAGCTGGACATAAAGAAGCAGTCAATCACACGAGAAATCCCACAAGAGTAGGGTTGAATTTCTACAGCACTGGTCATCTGAAAGTTACATTCATTTTGGAAAAGACTGTTCTTTGAGCTATACATTGTGTTTCCAACAGCGGTGGGTTGCTCCCGGTTCGGCCCGGTTCTTAGAACTGGTAGCGGCGGTGGCGGGAGGCTCCACCCACCCACCCGGGACGCTTCTGCACATGCGCAGAGGGGTCACGCGTGAACCGGTAGCAATGGGTTTTAGAACCCACTACTGGTTTCCAATTTAGGAAAATATAAATGAGGAAAGTTGGGAGAGGAAGGAGCAGAATACAGTAATGCAAAATGACATAAAAACAAGAACATTACTTTGTAAAGAAGTTTTTCCTGCTTGAAAAGCTTCAGTTCTTCCAAAAGAATGAAGCAGTCAGCACTTCTAGAGCTTACAAAATAAATTCCTAGTGCTATGCCCAGTAGCGCTGTTATAATTAGGGGCTTATTCCTAATAAACCACACATTCCAGCAGCATTTAAATAGCGTACTGTAGCCTATTGCATACATGAAATTACTATTGGCAACAACAAGAGAAATGTGAAGTATGTTTCCATCTTCTTCATGTGGGTTGGCTCTTCTTTCGTTTAAATGAAAAACATAATGTTTGTACCATCACTGTACAGTAATTCTGGTGACGTGTTGAAATGCATTTTAAGATTGAAAAATAATATCAGTAAAATGTTACAAAGAGTATCATATTCACTAATACTTGATTGAAAGAGTCTGAATATCAGAGAGAAATTTTTGTGAGTATGTTAGATTGCTCTACAATATTAGCCTGTCAGATCTGGTCCTCCTTACAATGAGCAATCTCTAAAACACAATTGCAATTTCAAAGAACCCACCTCATCCACTTGATTTTTGGAAATGGTACAAAGTCAATAACATTGTTTTTGTGCTCCACAAGGGAGGAAAAACACATTAAAATAATGTTGAGGGCCTGGATGAAATTAGAAACAAATTTCAGTTGTATTTCACTCTGTTGTGCCTATAATTCAGCACAACTTAGTTTGTAGGAATAGCCAGGGGCATCCAAATATTTGGCAAAGACTGATGCCAAACTATTCCTCCTTTGAAGGATATTTTCCAACTATTCCTCGGGATGTTTTCCTCCCCGTCTTTGTTCATAGGTTAGGAAAGAGGGGTGATATTCATTCAGCTTACATTCTCTTTGTAACAAATTTTATTCTCCATCCTTCAGGATGTTGCATGCTGTTTACTTCACTATTCATTCATGTGTACATGTGTTCAATAAAATCATGATTATATAGTAAACTTGTATCTATTTTTAGTCAGAACTAAGACTCATTAGTTTTAGTGGAAATTTACTTCCTATAGATTTCCAGGCCTGATTTTCAGGCACTTTTGCATGGCCAGCTGTTAGTTTATGCAGAAAGTGTTGATTTGGAAGTAAGTACCGTTTTGAGGAACTTGCAGGAGAAAAAAAATTCTACATAGTGAAGATTTATAGTTCCTTCTGGGGAATGATGGTTAACTCATTGATTCAACCTATTGATTGATAATAATTATATTTATATGATCCACATACTAAAATTATTCTCATTTATTAAATAACTACATTCATATCCTGATACAGAGTGGCGTAATGCTCAGCAATTAAGATGCTAAGCTTGTCAGCTGGAAACCTGACAGCCTGGGTTCCAGACCCAAACACTGCCTGATGCGGTGAACTCCCATTACTTGCCCCAGCTCATGCCACCCTAGCAGTTCGAAAACATGCAAATAACAGTAGATTAATAGATACCGTTTTAGCAGGAAGGTTACTGCATTCCCTATTTTCATGCTGGCCATGAAAGGTTTAAACCTTGGAACCTTTATATCTTGATATTTTGCCAAGAACACAAAGCAATATAACATGTTGTGCTCCAATGTTTTTCTCCAGTGATTGGCCAAAAGTCATACAGTAAGCTTCCAAGGCTCACAGTGGATTTAAGCCTCGCTTCCCTGTTCTCCTAATCCATCATTTCAGCCATAAGAATGACTGTTTTGTGATGATAATAGCATCCTATTATGTGGTAGAAAACCATAATTACAATTTAATGGTCTTAGAATGGCCTAATTTTCTTTTTTTGCACTTTTGTTTGCTAAAACATTTATTGTATTCTCAGAAATAAAATTTAAAAAAGGACCAAAAAGTAGTAACATAAGAAATGGGTATGATAGCATAGGGACAATGTTTACCTGGGATGAGGAAACAAGTTGTGAGAGTATCCAAGAAGAACGCATATCATTGGCACATTTATGCCATCCCTCTAGGTCAGCGGTTCTCAACCTGTGGGTCACGACCCCTTTGGGGGTCGAACGACCCTTTCACAGGGGTCGCCTAAGCACGCGCCAGCCCGCCATCTTGGTGCCATGCCCCCTTTGTCACCTCATCACGTGCGGGGAGGGGGTGGGGCGGGGGTCGTGGTGGTGGGGCGGGGGGCGCGGCATTAGGAAGGTTGAGAACCACTGCTCTAGGTATATGGGGATCCTTAGCAGACATTCCTGCCTCTCCAGATCAGGAAGGCAGAATTTATTTGGAAAAAGCAGTCAGATACTATTCCTTCTCTCAGTTCACTCTGCTTCTATCTTAGCAGATAACAGAATATGAAAAATCTTCTCTGCACTTTTTCATAGCATAAAACAAGTTTTAGGGTTTTTTTAAAAAAATTCCAATCTCCTGTTTATCTTTTTTCAAGAATTTGCATTTCCACTTCTTACTTTCCCTGCAGCTCATTTTTTTTTGCTACCATTTCATTCTTCCTTTAGCCTGATTTCCATAATTGCTGTTCAGTCATCAGCAAGTTCTCAAATAAGGGACTTCACTGCTCCAATTGATAGGAAAGTACCGATATCCGTTCCGAAATCCTTCTTAGCTTTTATTAGATGCATGGATGCTTACTTGTAATGATACATTAAATTGGGAGTACATTGTCCATAGAAGCAATTGTATTCTTTACTATACTTGTAATCCCAGAACAAAACTAATTGATACGTTGATGGACACATCTGCACTTACAATTTTGCTGCCTCTGTTGTGTGTATATGCTGATTTGACTGTAAACCAGTTTAAGACAATTCTGTCTGGACTGAGACACTTTGGTAACAACTTACAAGGTATTTGGTTAAAACATCTTTTGGTGGATAGTATTCTTGGGGACATTGTGTGTGTGTGTGTGTGTGTGTGTGTGTGTGTGTGTGTGTGTGTGTGTGAGAGAGAGAGAGAGAGAGAACAGAAAGTGAAATTTATTGTACACATAGAAGTTAAAACATGAAAATGCATACACACAGGCACAACAAGCAGAGCTTTTGTTAAAAAAAAACATGTTTATTTCCAATAGCTATTTTATTTTCTCTGCATTGTCTACTTTCCCCTGAGGTTACAAAGTTTTCCCAATTTGAGAGCTGGTGGGTAGAATGTCAGATGACAGGAAAAATGCTGAAATAGTGTACCACTGTAGTTTGTTTAAGAAAGAAAAAGGCACAGGGAAAAGTAAAAAAAATTAATAAAATATAGGTAGTAATTAAAAAGTCAGTCCGGTTTTAAACTACTGTACCAATTTTGCATTTGCAAGGCAAGTGTTTAAACCAGCACGCTTTTATATGGTTAATGGTAAAAGAAGTCTTTAAAAGTTATTAGAGAACAAAGTAAGCAGTGGCTTGTTTAAAAAGGCATTTCTTTCTTTGCAAAGCAGCCAATCTACTCCTGGAACAATCCTGCTACAAACTCAAGGGTGCTACGGTATCTAAAATAGGCAGGGACACTCAAGGCACAAGTACCATCCGAATATGTAATTTAGTTCCAATAGAAAAGAATATTTGTAGCTCAAGACTGAATTGTGGAGTCCGTGGTGCTCTGAATTTGGATGTTTGCTTGCAAACATTTCATTACCTGGCTAGGTAACATTATGTGAATGGTGAGTGGGGGGTTTACTCTCTGTTTATATATAGTAGTTTGCCCTGCCAGTGTTGGTGGGGCTATGATTTTTTCCTGGGTATTTTCTTGAGGGCGTACCTTGAAGTATCTACCTTGAGATAGGTATCTTCAAGGTAGTTCCTTGAAAGAAAAGAAAATTGCACCTCCACCAACACTAGCAGGGAAGCTACTATATATAAGCAGGGAGCAAACTCCACACTCACTATTACTGATGATGTTAGCTAATAGGATAATGAAACATCTGAAAGCAAGCAAGCCATCAACCTCTGAGAGCACCAAGGACTCCACATATAATCTTGGACTGGAGCAGAAAAACATATCTTAGGGTCATTCTGATGATGTATAGGGGAGTAACAAAGAGACGTCACCTCTTTCTATCTTTCTTAAATGGTTGCCTGATAATTGAGCAACCAGATCCTACAGTCAAGCCTTGAAACAGGAGAAAAGACATGTTATGATTGGAGTCTGAAGCAGAGGTAGAGAGATTAGTTTGGAAAACAGACTTTCCACTTATGTGCATTATCTCTCACAGTCTTATATCACAAATCTAAATTCCCTGAGAATTTCTCCCAGTTTCCAGGGAGAGTTTAAGCGAGATTTTCTGGACCATATTTCCCTGGCTCTCCTGCTGCTGAGCAAGCACTACTGCCTTGGAAGATGTGACATACTTGTCTACTTTTGGACGGGCTCAGTAGGAATATCCAAAAGCTGCTGCTGAAAAATTGTACAGTTGGAAAGTTTAAACTTCCCATGATGATGCAGGGATGAATTAGTAGCCTGGAAGCTGCCAGCTGGATGTGGCCTAGTTTAGTTAATAGGCTTCTTTTAATAGGCTTCTACCTACTGAGAGCAGCTGAGAATCACAGAAGCTTAGAAGCAATTGATAATTGCCAAGTATTTTGTGCTTAGGATTACTAAACAAAAAACATCACAGCAGACAGTTTACTCATAAAAATAACAGATACAAAACTGGCATTAATAAACCCCACGGGACATGCCAAAGTAACAACTGTAACATAAGGACATAGCCTCTAAGTGGCTAATTAATTCTGATTCTGATTCTGGGTTATCTGAAAGTGCCCTCCCCCCGTCATTGATATACTTTATTATTTTCTAGTTTACTGTGTGGTTGTTCCAAATGCTGGAGTTCCAAAAGTATGATCGGCGTCCCTCTTAGGAGGGTTAGAGGAGAATGCAAGAAAGAACACTGCAAAAAAAAATTCCAAATGAGGTTGGATATAGAGAGAAGGGATTTGAGACAGTAAAGAAAAAGAGTCAGATGACTGTAAGAAAAAAAAGGAGTTGAAATGCAACTGGATAAGGTAAAATCCTTGCTGTGCAAAAAAGCAGAATTAAATTATTATTATGGTTCATTGCACTGACAGCCAGATGTTACACTGGATTTGGCATTTTTGTCAAGTCCTTCCCAAGGACCTGGGATAGCCAGATCTTATTTGATAGTGCTAAAAGTATCGGTACAGGATGTAAGCTGTTCCGAGTAAGGCTGCCTTTTGGATTTGACCGATGATGATTTTGTCAATGCTGTTGATGTTCAAGTGGTGCTTTCTTTTGCCACAAGCATTCTACTTCTATCCGCGGATCTTTGTATTTTGTGACTTTCTCCAGTTTTTTCTCTTCTCTTCTGCTCTCTCCAGGTACTACCACATCCACTATTCAGTTTTAGAGATGACATTTATAATCTAATAAATCTAATAAATCAGCAGGTATGTGTACCTACATCCCTCTTTAAAATGCACCTTTAAAAGAATAGTACGTGACTATTCATAGTTCTCCAGCTATGTATGTACACTGAAGAAAACAGCACCCTTATATCATTAATCAACTATTTCCTGTTTACAAATCTCTTTTTAATTGTCTAAAGAGAAGATGAGGAAAATATGGTAATCCAGATGCTATATCCTTAAAAACATTTCCAGAATATCACAATAATGGAAATCACATTATTCAAAACATATACCCCCCCCAAAAAAAGCTAATTAGAATATCTGGAGAAAAACCCAATAAAATAAAATGTGATCTGAAGCATCTGCAGCTAGCTTATTGATGCCAAAATAATGAAACATGCATTATGATGTCATGATGTGAGTCCTGCTTTTTTGTACTTGTGGCGTCACGAGAAAGTGCACAAGGTGGGATCTGCACTGCAATATTGAAATGCATATTTTTTCCCCACTTGCTGTTACCCCCTTTGAATAATAAAGATGCAATAATGTTATCAAACACATTGAAGATGTCTTCTGTGTGACTTGAGTAGCCACAGCCAGATGAAAAGCTAGCCTATATTGCTTCAAAAAACAAAACAAAACAAAACCTGGAGCTATTACGTAGGTTTGCCTTTTTTTTTTTAATCATTAGAACTGTACCATGCTTTGAATTTCATTTCAAAAAGCTTCTTCAGAATTTACAGGCACATGGATTTAGCATCTCTCTGCAACTCTTTAAAGTTGCCTTGTCTTAAAACACCTCTATGGATCTCAGCACAAGAAGCATTGTATAGAAAAACATCAACAGGCAAAGACAAATGGTTAACATACCAGTAAGTATTGGAATATTAAGAAGAGGCATATAAAGTTAAATCAAGAGAGCAATTAATGGCAGAAGGATAGAGTTGTCAATGGTTTTCACATTTATAATTATCAGAAAGATTTCAAATGGATAAAAAGACATGGTAAGGAGCATAGTATGACAGAATGTGAAGTGCAATTGTGTACGAATGATGTACGTATAATTGCTAAAATATATCAACTTTTGTTGAAATTTGAAATGGAAGATGAATAGGTTAAAGAATGTATGATAATACGGGCTAAGAATTTTTGTCATAATATACAAATGGATCAGTGGAAGAACATGTAGCTACAAGAATTGAAATTTACATTTTGCTATGATCTTAAAAAGAATTTTTATAAAATGAGGTATCATGGTAGATGAAGCCAGAGAAATTATCTAGAACAGTGATGGCGAACCTTTTTTTGCTTGGGTGCCAAAAGGGCGTGTGTTCGCGCGATAGCGCGCGCGTGTGCCCACACCCATAATGCCTTGCCCCCCCATGCATGTGCGCACAATCCCCCCCACTGCCCCCCCGCGCATGTGCACAGGACTCACTGAAGCCTCCGGAGCCTGTGGATGGCGAAAAACGGATTCCAGCTAATTTTCGGCCTTCCGGAGGGCAGGGGGGAGGTTGTTTTCGCCTTCCCCAGGCTTCAGGAAAGCCTCCTGAGGCTGAAAAATGGCCCAACGGGAAGTTTGTTTCCAAACTTCCCATTGGGCCATTGGCTCCATTTTTCACCATCCACAGGCTCTGGAGGCTTTCCTGAAGCCTGGGGAAGGCAAAAACAACCTCCCCCACCCTCCGGAAGGCCGAAAATCAGCTGGCCAGCACGCACATGCATGCTGGAGCTGACATAGGGCAACGCCTCGTGTGCCCTCAGATATGGCTCCGCATGCCACCTGTGGCACACGTGCCATAGGTTCGCCATCACTGATCTAGAATGTATAAAGGCATTTCAAATGTATGCTGGAAATGTGAGCAACATGAAGTGATATTTTTTGTTTGGTGACATGTAAAAAAGCTATAAAAAAAAGGACTCAAATCCATACATTGATATAGAGAATTTAAAAGATTAAAATCCAATTGAAGTCAATATTCAGTTGAAGCCAGAACTATTCCTTTTAAGACTGATGGATAAACAGTCAGAAAAGAAGCCTGGAAGATTATTTCGATATATGATTACTGTGACAAGATTACTATATACATCAAGATGGAAAGATTCTGCATTACCCACGATAGAGGAATGGTTGATGAAATTGACAGAATTTGCTGAGATGGATAAACTGACTTCTTGGTTAGAGAGAGAGAGAGATCATTACTGATATTTATCAATGACTAGAAACCCCTTTGGGACTTTTTGTGTAAGAAAGAAAATGATTTTGTGACTTACGGTTTTGATGGTTAGAAATTATAGGTTATGGAAAGCAGGAATTGATGAAATCTTGGAGACGTTTGATTAGAATTGTATATATAAAATTAAGTAATCAAGTAATAGTAGTAATTAAGAAATTTGCAGAGTTGATTTAGTTATATAGGTACTGAATTCCAGTTATTAATTATTAGAGTTGCTTTTCATGATAAGGATACAAAGGTGAGGTCAATATGTATACATATATCAGTGGTGGGTTGCTGCTGGTTCAGACCAGTTCGCCCGTACCGGTGGCAGAAATTTGCACCCGCTCGCCGAACCGGCAGCGATGGCCAGCTGTCCACGCCCCCCCGAACTGGTCCTCCGGTCGCCGCGGCTGGCAAAGAACCCTCTGCGCATGCGCAGAGGCTTCTGCGCATGCACAGAGGGTCATTTCCCCGATGTGACGTAGGCGCGTGTGTGAGCAAAGCGTGCGCGTGTAAAATGCGCACTTCTGTCGCGATGCGAACCAGTAGGGAAGGTAAGTGGAACCCACCCCTGACATATATGTTTGTGTGAGTGCAGACTTCACAACAGGGATATGAAACAAACAAAAAAAAAACCCAGCAGTGTGTGTGCGCGCATGCATCCGTGTGTATTTTCTGTTTTTTATTTTCCTTTTTCTGTTTTCTTTCTTTTTTCTTTTTCACATTTACTACTTTTTTCTTTCTTGAAGGTATTTTTTACTATCTGTATAAAATCTTTTAAAAAATTATATTTATTTTTCTAAAAATAATAATAATTGCCATGTCTTTTCCCAGAATCACATGGCATGTGCAGAGGCAGCCATGTGATGCTGGGGAAAGAGGCAGGTAGAGACAGGCATTTTTCTTACGCCCATGTTCAATCTGGAGCAATGCACAACTTATTATTTATCTCATACTTTGATGCAAAGATTATAATTTCTTTATCAGCAATGGCAATCTAGTGATAAGGAGAGAAGACCTGGAAATACACATTGTAAGATAGAGGTTAGACAAGTCAATGGGGTAAAGTAAAAAGCGCAAATGAATTTCACCTATAACAGGCCTTCTCCAACTTCCAACTTCTACATCTCCATTGTTTAAAGTAGTAATTAAGAAACTTGCGGAGTTGGTTTAGTTAGATACGTATGAAGCTCCATTAATTAATTATTAGAGCTGCTTCTCATGAAAAGCATACAGAGGTGAGGTCAATAACTGTTCATGTGCAGAAGTAATTACATTAATGTTGTTACTGTCAATTGATGAACATAAAAATCTGAACTTTGTAAGCAGGTGAAGGTGACAGATAGTCTAGAAAATATGCAGAACAGCACTTACATAGCAACAGAGAACACAAAGGCATCTAGTAGTCTTTAAATCTATCAAAGACTATACCAACTTCCATGAAACTTATGCAATAGAAAATCTATTAGTGTTTAAAGTGCCTTTGTTTCGTTATTGTTGTTGTGCTAGTCTAGTGTAGCGATCCATCTAGAAAAGAAAGGCATAGGAGAAAGAGGGCAAATATTTATTTATTTCCTACCTTTATTATTTTTACAAATCACTCAAGGCAGCAAACATATCCACCACAGCCTCTTCCTCTTGTTTTTCTCACAACAACAACCCTGTGAGGTGAGTTGGGCTGAGAGAGAGTGACTGGCCCATGTGATTTTGGCTGGCTTTCATGGCCAAGGCAGGATTTGGACTCAAGGTCTCTTGCTTTCTAGCCTGGTGCTTTAACCACTAGTCCAAACTGGCTCTAGTTTATTATAGTAATAACAATAACAAAAACAGTTTCTATTCTTTCTGAATCAGGTATTTTTCCCCCTAGGAAATCCCTATGGTATATTAATATTGATTTTAATAGAAAAGATGGAAATTGTAGTACACACAACACTTTTGCAGACCCATTCAAGCTCCTCCATATGTACTAAAATGATTAGCGGGGGGGGGGGGAACCCTGCATGTAAAGCAAACAAACCTAAGTCAGTGGGGACATTGCTTGAGAATAATTCATTTAAGTTGCTCAGTTTATATTCATGTGAAACAATATAGTATGGGAGGGGAAGGAAATGAGAAGATGCAGTTTGCATCCATAACCTTATCAAGTTGAAATAGTTTGAAAAGCAACTTGGCATCATCTCAGCATTTCTCTTAGCCAATGAAATGTTGCAACAGGTCTGCAGTTAAGCTTTTGTCATTTGGAGAGAGATTTCCTTTTCCTCTAATAACATAAGTACAACTACATTATTCTATGGAGCACTATAACCTAGAAACCCAAGTGAGTCATACGTTTCCCCATATCTATTGTTCTTCTGGGTTAGTCATAACAATTTTTCTGTCATATCAGAATTTTTCTGTTTATATCAGAAACTTTAAAAAGTTATTTAGAAGGGGGAAGTCAAAGCAAATAGATTTGCTATGAATTTTTTTTTTTTTTTTAGTTTTTAGGATATTTCATCAATCTTAACAACTAAAATGGTGCCAAGGTGGAAATATCACACAAAACATAATGCCAAATATGTCTTATCACAGGGCCAGAGGTCTGGGACAGGTCTTGATGACACAAAAATTTCAAAGATACTAACAATTTCAAAGATACTAACAATCTTTCTAATAATAATTTTGTCAGATAAGTAAGACTGAAAGCACCCAGTTACAGCCCTGTTCAAGGGGACTAGAACTTGATTCTTCCTGCGTTCAGTACAATGTTCTCAGAAGTTGTTCAGAGATTTGAAGACAACTGAACAAAATGTTTGAATAGTTAAAATCAAGAACATTTCAGTAGAATTTATGTTAGTTTAAATGAAGAGTTGTTTATTCATTTATCTGCAGCTAAAGATTTGGGTTCTTTCCAGCTATGTAGAGGGAAATTTTCTTATCGTATTAACTGTTAGGTGATGAGTACTTTCATCAGGCTATCTGTGATTGAAAACATTTCTGCTATGAAAGCACTTTGCACATATGGTGGAAGTAAAAAAAAAAAGTTCTCCCATCCTCTGTGCAACAGCCCTTTAAAACCATCATACTTGGCATCCATGCCTGCTCCTTATTCTTGAATTATTTATATTTTTATTTATCCATTCTAACTCCTGTAGTAGATCTGTGGAATTTCAATCATTCAAAAGACATGAGAAATAGTTTAAGTACTATCAAGCTGATTGCAATGCTCAATAGCTCTGCTATAGTTGGAATGCCTGCCAATGCCAAAGATCATATCTTGTAAAGCAGAGTGGGGAACATACAGTATGACCCGTTAGTTCTAGCTAAACTACTTTTCTTAATGTTCTTCCACAGACCATTGCTGAAGGATGTTGACAGAGTAGTGCAGCAAACACTGGAACTACAATGTCTAGACACGTCTGCCTATAACAATTTTAGCACCTTGATAGAGGTGTTAAAGAAGCAATTGTGTAGCATTAAAAAAAAAATCTCACTTTGGAGTTAGAAAATCCAATGGAATAGTAATGTTATTGTGTGTTGTCTACAAGAAAAAACATGCTTAACAAAGGGAAGGAAGGAAAAGTAACATTGCCCAAATCTAATTGAAAGCATATTGCTATCATATAGTTGTCTCATCAGGTGTCCACAGGAAACACAAGAAATTTGGACTTCCTTTATGGCAAGCAATTCTGCACATTTGTGGGCTTCTCCCCTCCTTTTACAAAGGTATTTGTCTAAATGAACTCTGTCTGATGTTGTACTGGTTTGCATCAAGCTATGATATGTCACATCTGCTACGCACAGTAGTTCATGTACTGAAAAAACGATGAGGTGAAATAGAGGTCAGAAGGATACTGTAAATGTTATTCCTGCTGTGTATGGGGGTTTCTTGCTGATATGCATGCATTTAGGGGGGACTTTAATTTATGTTTGTGTATTCACATGATGAACTTGATCGTGAGAAGTGCTGAGCCATCCCAGCTGTCACAATCAGCTTCTAGGATGAAGGCCCCAAATGTCAGAGGATACAAAGGAGCCAAAAACTAACTATTCCTTGCTTGGACAATCTTCTCGACTCTTATTTTAATGAGCTACGAAGTCTCAAAGCCCAAATGCTGACTTGGACAATGTGGAAGTATATGTTACTTCCAAGTTTTGTAGCTTGAATCCATCTACAAGTGTAACTATTGATTGCGTCTCCTGTTCTGACTGGAAGATGCTACATGGAGGAGGGGAAATTCACACATGCAACATCAGAATAAAAATAAGATGTAATGCAGCAGCTGTTGTGGGGAAAAAAGGAAACTTTTTTAATTGATCAATGTTCTTTCCCTAGCCATGTTCCACTTATAGATACCCTGGTACAAATCCCGATAAACTGAACAGTATAAATGGCAGAAAAATTGCCTCCATAAATTCCTTATGTCAATCATTCTGTTTTATTCATTTTAAGCAAATAAACATCTCTCCCATCTGTCTAACAGTATGCAGACTAATGATACAAAAATCCACAAGATTTGGAACATTGAGTATAATAACCCAAAAGATATATAAAAATAAATAGCAATAAAAATAATTTGATAGCAGGAACTGAAAGGATCAGTGAGTTTTGCATGTTCAGCTACACTACAAAATCATGATAGTCTCAGTTATTTTTGCCCACTCTTTATTAGGACTACTCTAATACTTGGACTACTGTAAGGAAGAGGACATTGATTTATTCTCCATAGCACCCGAGGGTAAGACAAGAAGCAATCGGTGGAAGCTCATCAGAGGGAGATTCAACCTAAGAATAAGGAGGAATTTCCTGACATTGAAAATGATTAATCAGTGGAACAGCTTTCCTCCTGGAGTTGTGGTTGCTCCATTGCTTGAAGTTTTGAAGAAAAGATTGGCAATCCATTTGTCCAAGGTGACATGAGGACTTCTGTGTTGGACAGGAGGTAGACTTGAAAAACTTCAAGATCCCTTCTAAGCCAAGGAAGGAAGGAAGGAAGGAAGGAAGGAAGGAAGGAAGGAAGGAAGGAAGCTTGTGGGATTTTCTTAGTAATGTTTCCTGCTGTAATTGATTTCAGCTCAGCTCTTGAAGCCAGCATGAATTTTTCAAGAAACGCTCCTGCCACTTGAATCTTATCTTTAGCTACTTGAATTAATAGAATGCAGCTTATTGGGACTAAAAGTCTTAATAAATAATTGGTTGTAAAGATCTTCAGGCAATTAAAGGTGCTTCAGAAGTGCAAGTACTTTTATTACTTTGTCAGATTTTAAAATAGTATACTGAAAGTTCTACAGCTTCATACCTCTCCTGCTTCTTAGTTTCATCCAAAGGGACTCTCTGGTTACTTAATGTCCTGTAGCTTCAAAAACACATTTATATCTTACATGGTAATTTTTCTTCTTTTAGTTTTTGAGCTGTTAGCAATTCTCTAGCACATTAGGTAGCAACTAAAACTGCCTACCATGTATCTTTCTGTTGTATAGGAGATGTGGAATTTCTTAATATAGACAATATGTTTTATTCATTTATATTGGTATTTCCTTTCTTTAAAACCCAAAAAAATCAACCAAAATTAGCTGTAGATCAAGTAAGAGATATGGTTTGAGTGTCAGAAGAAAATTGTTCCACTTGATTGAACAATTTGAGTAAACAATTGTTTCTAGACAAGATGTTTATAATCTATCTGCCTCATTTGTACATTTTTATTGGGGTGGGATAATGGTAATATCCAAACATTTTCTGTATATAAAATTCCTATCATTTTCTCCAGTTATTGCTCTATACAATATGATCTTGTTTAATAGAATGGCACTTAAAAATCCCTTTAGGAGCAAAGGGCTTTAAGACATAAGAATTTCTTATAAAATAACAGAGTTGGAAGGAACCTTTGGAGGTCTTCTAGTTCAAACCCCTGCTTAAGCTATACCTATACTATTCCATACAAATGGCTGTCCAATCCTTTCTTAAAAGCCTCCAGTGATGAAGAATACACAACTTCTGGTTAATTGTTCTCATTATCAGGAAATTTCTTCTTAGTTCTGGTATGGATCTCTCCTTGATTAGTTTTCAGCCATTGCTTCTTGGCCTGCCCTCAGGTGCTTTGTAGAATATAGCAATAGCACTTAGACTTATATACCGCTTTATAGTGCTTTACAGCCCTCTCTAAGCAGTTCACAGAGTCAGCATATTGCCCCCAACAATCTGGGTCCTCATTTTACCCACCTCGGAAGGATGGAAGGCTGAGTCAACCTTCAGCCGGTGAGATTTGAACTGCCAAACTGCAGCTAGCAGTCAGCTGAAGTAGCCTGCAGTGCTGCACTCTAACCACTGCGCCACCTCGGCTCTCGGAATATGTTAATCCCCTCTTCTCTGTGACAGACCCTCAAATATTAGAAGACTGCTATCATGTCACACCTAGTACTTCTTTTCAGAGGTGGGCTGCACATATTTTAACAACCGGTTCGCCGAAAATGTGAGCGTGTGCGCCTTCCGCACTTGCGCGCAACACCTAAAACAAGGCTTTTTCAATGGGGGAGGCTTCCTGCACGCCTGCTAGGTCAGCCACGGTTAGTAGAATGGGAGAGGCGCGCAAATCAGCTGGGCTGCGGGGTGGGGTGAGTGAGCTGGAAAGTGAGATATCTAGGACCGGATAGCTTCGGGGCAGGTGGGCGGGGCCAGCCAGTGCTCGGAACTACCAGTTCAGGCGAACCGGTCGGAACCGGCAGCAGCCCACCACTGCTTCTCTTAGTATAGACATACCCAGTCCCTGCTACCTTTATCATATGTTTTAGCCTCCAACCCCCTAATCATCTTTGTTGCTCTTCTTTACATTTTTTCCTAGAGTCTCAACATTTTTTTGTATTGTGGTGACCAAAATTGGATGCAGTATTCCAAGTGTGGTCTCACCAAAGCAGTATAAAGCAAAAGTAATGTGGCTTTGATACTTTCCCTCTGTGGATGCAGCCTAGGACTGCATTGGCTTTATGGCAGTTGCAGACATTTTGGCTCATATTTAAGTGGCTGTTCACTAGGACTCCTTGATCCTTTTCACAGTTACTGCTGTTGAGCCAGGTACCACCTATCCTATCCCATACCTTTATATTTGGTTTTTCTTGCCTAAGTGTAAATCCTTACTTTTCTCACCACTGAATTGCATTTTGTTGGATAGGGGCCAGTATTCAAGTTTGTCAAGTTCCCTCTGGATCTTGAGCCTAAATTGTTGACTATTTCCCCCCAGCTTGGTGTCATTTGCAGATTTGATGAGTTCCCCTTCCATCCCTCATTTAAATTGTTTATGAAGATGTTGAAGAGTATTGGTCCTAAGACAGAACCTTGGAGTACCCCACTGCATGCTTCCCTCCGTGTAGATATAGTTTCATTGAGAACTACATATTGAGTGAAGTTGGTCAGCCTGTTACTAGTCCATCTAGTGCTGATGCTGTCTATCCCACATTTTTATATTTTACCAAGTAGGTGGTTGTGGTTTACTTTTTTAAATGCCTTACTGAAGTCCAAACACACTAGGTCAGTGTTGGCGAACCTTTTTGGCACCAAGTGCCGAAAAAGGAGCGCACGCATGCATGCGCGGGGAGCACTGGAAACTAGAAGAGCAGCTCCCCAGCGCGCATGTGCACGCTGGGAAGCTGAGCTTCCAGTTTCCGGTGTGTGCATGCATGCCAGGGAGCTGCTCTTCCAGTTTCCGGCGCTCCCGCGTGTGCGAAGACCAGCTGGCCAGCACGCATGTGAGCGCCAGAACCCAGAAGAGCAATGGGCAACGGCTGGCTTGCCTGGAGAGATGGCTCTGCGTGCCACTTCCAGCATGCGTGCCATAGGTTCACCATCACGGCACTAGGTTGACAGCATTTTGTTGATCTGCTAATTTAGTCACTTTGTCAAAGAATGCAATAAGCTTTCTCTGGCACGATCTGTTTTGACAAAGGCATGTTGGCTTCTAGTAATAGCTTTGCTTGTTTCTAGGTATTTGCAGATCCATTACTTGATTATCTTTTCCAAGATCTTCCCAGGTATTAATGTCAGGTTGATTGGTCTGTAGATTCCTGGATCCATTTTTTTTGAAGATGGGAACTGCATCAGCTTTCTTCCATTTCTCTGGTAGTTTCCCAGTGTCCAGGATCTTTGAAAGATATGGTTCAGTAGCTCTGAGGCCACATCTGCCAGCTCCTTCAGAAGTCTGGGATGTTTCCATCTATTCCTGGAATTTAAACTCATCTAGAGTGAGTAAGTGCTGTCTTACCATTTTCTTGCCTATTTTGACTTGTATTCGTAATCTGTCTTTTATGGTACTGATTGTGATAGGTTGGACTGTTTTTTCCTTTTGTGTAAAAACAAGTATAAAGAATGAATTAAGTAGTTCTGTGTTTTCCCTTCTGCCTTTCACTTCCCTGCCATCTTCTCCTATTAGCGGACTGATCATTTCCTTGACTTTTTTTTTTTTACATGTTGAAAGAAAGTTCTTTTTATTATTTTTGATATCAGTTCATTCTGAGTGTCAGCTTTCCTAACTTCATCTTTGCACATTCAGACTATATGCTGGCATTCTCCCCTAGTTATGTGTCCCTCTTTTCATTTTTTTCATTTTCATTTTCATTTTTTTTTTGTCTTTCAGTTTATCAGAGAGTTCTTTATGCAACCATACATAATACATTTATAACAGAATTGCCCCTGGCTCATTCCATCATCTGAACAGGACTTACTTTCTAATAAAGAGAGATAGTCCTGAGAGAAAATCAGGTATTATAAACTAGCCACAAATTGTAGCTAAATAAGAATGACATGTTTACATGAAACTCTTTCTTAGAATATGGTTCCACTCTTTAATCCCATCTCTATCATCTGTGACTTCTTTTATCCTCCCAATTTTCTTCTCACAACTATATTAGCATCCAAATGAACTCTACATCCTTGTTTTGACTGACCATTCTTCTGGTATCTGCTAACAATTACTTCTTGGCTAAGAAAGAACAGATTTAACAGGTTAGGATCACTAGGAAATTTTGCCCATTTTCTAATGATACTAGAGCTGTGATGGCGAACCTATGGCACGTGTGCCACAGGTGGCACGCAGAGCACTTTCTGCGGGCACGTGAGCTGTCACCCAGCTCAGCTCCACCACGCATGCCCATGTGCCTCCCTCCGGCCAGTGGATTTTTGGGTATCTGCCGCGCATGCGCGGAGGGTGGGGTGCATCCCCAGGCTCCGGAAGCTTTCCTCGAGCCTCCAGGAGGGCAAAAATGGCCTCCCCCAGGCTCCGGAGGCCCTCTGGAGGGGGTGTGGGGAGTGGGGGGGGTCATGCGTGCATGCGCGGGGGTCTCGCGCACATGCGCAGAGGGTGGGGCATGCGGGGGATATCACGCGCGCATTGCATTATGGGTGCCAGCATGCACGCGCGTGCACTGTTGCACGCGCGCGTGCGCTTTAGGCACGCAATGTGAAAAAGGTTAGCCATCACTGTACTAGAGGGAGATCCTAGAGAACTGCTTAATGGCTTCATGTGAGAATAATTCCCTTTTTTATAAAATGCATTAGATATAATACTGTATAAGTAATAAGGCCAGAGAGTGGAATCCTACAGAAAAGGGAAACCTAGAAGTACATGGGATAAAGGTCCAGTTTCATGGAAATTTATATGGTCATTTTCATTCCAAGATGTTATGTTACTATATCTTCCTTCTAGGACAGGGGTGTCAAACTCGCGGTTCACGGGCCGGTGCCACGCCCACCCCCAGTTTAGTGAAGGGAAAAAAAGCCACGATACGTCACGTGACGACAACATGATGCTGTGAGTTTGACACCCCTGTTCTAGGACCACTGATAGCAGAAAATTGAGGAGATATGATGATCAAGGAAAAGAGAGAAAAAAAGAAGAACACAAAGGGAATAACTACTTACTTACAATTACTGCTTTTTATTGTGGTTGTCTTGGATAATAACAGTTCTAGTAGTATAATAAAAAAGATCTAAGACAAGATAACTGATATATATATATATATTAATCCCATTATTTCTAACATATGTTATTAAATTATTTGAATAAATGCAGAGGAAAAGAATAAATTCCAAAAGTGTTGGGGGAGATGAATTCTACTCCTGTAGACAGCTTACAAAAGTAATAATTTTTTAAAAAAATCATATTTTTAAACTATTAAGATTTTCATTTTCATTTTCTTGATTTATGCTGCTAGTATTTCACCATTTTTTATAATATGCTGGCTAAATTTATTGACACAGAAATTGTTCATTAATAAATATATCCTTGCTTTTTTTCTCTGTTTCATCTTCATGATTTAATTTTTTTTCAATTTATTTGACAATATATATATATATATATCAAATAATAAAAAGAGTTCTAGGAAATCACACCCAGTCTTCTTATTTTATTGAACAAAAGCCTGGACAAAAAAATTTTTATAGTAAGCTATAAAGCACTAGAAAGAATCACACACGCCTAAGTCAATACAAGAGAGGTTCAAAATTTTGGAAAGCAGAAGTGTCTCTATTGCCACCTGCTGGGGTATGTTGATTCATGAGCAGGACAATTTGATTGCTTTCCAAATACAAAGTTGGAAGTGCTATTGCTGTCTGGAATGTCACTTATATAAACAAGCAAGCAAATGATCTATTTCTCAGATTGGGCTGGGACTATATCAGAATTAGGAACATCAGCTTTTGGTGTTAATTTATAGTGGTAATCTCTTGCAAATATTTAAAACATATGTTGGCTCACACAGCTGAGAATTTCTTGTCTCAACTAACTTTTCAAGTGGAATGTTTTTTTCTCTCTTAACTAATCAATCATGCTTTCCCTGTAGGTTTAAGTGAATTTATTTGGGTCACACATACGTCCAGTATTATTAGCAGAATGCCCCCTGAAAAGGTCATAGAGAATGTTGAAAAGTGCTGAATGAAAAGGGTTCTATTTTCCATCCTTCTATTTTGTAATGTTTTCTACTGTCTTAGTAGCATGCTTAGGATTGCCACCTCAGATATAACTCTAAACTAAATAGGACTGATGGAGGTATGAGAAGATATAGATTCAGGGCTTTAGGAAACTGTGTCAGATGAATTTACCTGTTCACTTTAAATAGTAATAAGTGGAAACTTCATGATGGGGAGAGGACAATTTTAGACCACTTACCCATTGATTTGTTGATTTTCCTCTGTTGGAAGCCTTCCTGCCAAAGAATAAGCATTTATAAATCCAAGATACAGAAAAAGATATTCGAATGGGTTACTTATATAAACAAATTTATTTACTTATATAAATAAAGTTACCAGAGAGCAGTTTAACTAAATGGCAGAGGGTTTACAATGCTTTTCAACAACATATTTTCATTAGCAGCACTATAAATACAAGCAGTTGCTTGTGATAATCAATATGAAAACAAATAAACCCATTAAAATATGATTCATAAGGATACAAAACACACAAGTAATAATTAGCACGAGCAAAATATAACTCATATCATTAAAGTATCAGGATCATTTGAATAGTAGAAAAAGGGGAAAAAAAGTGAGGAGCAAGACTCCAGTCTCTTTGTTTGATCTTACTATGATATTAAATCAACATAGGACTACAAACTTGAAAATAAGAGGGCAATCCATTTATTGGAAGATGTGAAAGGTAGCCTGTATATCTTATATCAATTAATAGGAATAAATTATATTTCTTTCACCTTAGAATTTTCAGCTTAAGTATCATTTGCTCAAAATCCTAAGTGGCAATAACTTCAAACTTGTTTGATATCACATAGGCCAGCAACACTAAGTTATATTGACTGATAAAAAAGGAAGCCTCTGTGAATTCTTACCTTCTTTTACAGTATATGTTAGCGATTTGGAAATATGGAAGAGAATAGTGGAGATGGAGATGGTTTGCTCTGATTGCAATGATGAAAAAATATTTTATTTATACAAGTTCTTCAAACTCTTGTTGCATTTATTTTTCCAGTCCAAATTGACAAAACAATATTGGCATTGGCATCTTCTTGAGATAATATCAGATCTGTTTTCTCTCTTCCTTAAAGGTGGCGCTTAAAGCTCACCTTTTTTGCTACTAAAAATGAAATGTGAATGGTGGCAACTGCATTTGCTTTATGCCTCCCATCTCTCTTTCCTGCAACTGCACTGCACTTAGACTATAAACTTCTCAGGAAAGGAACACATGCCATTAGCTTAGGCTGCTGTTCAGAATGCTATATAAGTATCCAGTGTGCAATTTAACCTTGGAGATATTGAGTTCTTGCCATTGCCAGCAAAGCAATAACATAAGGTTAATTGGTGTTAACAAAAGGCTTTTCTTTCTACAATTGCTTCCCAGAATTATTTCCCCAAATATTGTGAACTCTAGATTCTCTAATGAATTTTGGACATTTCTGAAATATAATGCTAATTTAAGCCCTATAGCAAGATATTTGGAAAATGTATTAATAAATGTCTGCAAATTTTGGCCTCAAGTGTTCTGAATGCAAAGATAGAAATTTCAGAAATTTTAAATGTAGCGATTAGCAAATGGGCATAAAATCTTCCAGATGATTAAATGCTTTCAAAAAAGGAATGCAAAGGACACACTATGATATGCACTATTTACACATGTACATTAGTGTCAATTTCTATTGCAATGTGTAAAGGCAATGAATCTTCACCCTTTGTACTGGCTAAGCTTTTGTCACATGCTGTCTACTTTGTGTGTGTGTGTGTGTGTGTGTGTGTGCATGCAGAAATGAAAAAAAATAATACAGATTACTTACCTTTAGTCAATTCTAAACTACTGCCCCTTTAAAAAAAAATTGTCCCAGGGTAACATATCCAATAGTGTATAGATTGAAAGTTTCCTCTGTCCACTCGTGACCAACTCAAGGGGGCGATGTTCATCGCCAATTCTCAGCTGAGGGAGCCTGCATTGTCTGAGAGACATTTCCATCATCTTGTGGCCGGCATGAAAATACAGGACGCAGTAACCTTCCTGTTGAAGCGGAATCTATGAAACTACTTACATTTGTATGCATTTGAATTGCTAGAAGGGCTGGAGCTGGGGCAAATAATGGGAGCTCAACCTGTGATGCGGCACTTGGGTCTCAAACGCGGGCTATCATCTTTCCAGCTGACAAGCTCAGCATCTTAACCAGTAGGCCATCATGCCACCCAATGTATACGTTAAGTCTTTAGGTTTTTTTTCTTTTAATGACCCTGTAATCCCTTGCATCAGGGTGGTGTCGGGGTGACTGAATGGAGCTGAGCATTTACTGGCCGGATGCTTTTCCCGATGCCTATGTGGAGTTCACAGCAGGCAATTACTCATTGCGCCCAGAGAGAGAAATATTTGCCACTACCTAGGATTGAACTCAGAGCCTCCATCTCTAGGCCACCGCGCTGCCCTCATTAAGTCCTTAGTTATTGCATTTAAAATCTTTCTTAAAATTATATTTTACAATTTTGTGCCAGAAAATTAATTCCTTGTGCAATTTTTCTACATTGATGAGCAGCATATTTATTATTTCTGAATTCAGATGATTTAAACATGTGTAGTTAAATTGATGTATGTCACTTAAACATTTATTAACTGGCTTAAAAGCAAATTCATGTTTCCTTTTTCTATATTATACTGAATATGTTGAACATGTTAACAGAAACAACAAAGTCTTATTTATATTCTTTATTAAATTTCTTAAGTCTTAAATGATTTCTATTGAGAGTCGAACATTACTGAATGCAATGAAACCCAGTCTTAAGAATATGTCTAACAGGCGACCATCTCATTTGTCTTCTAGCATTTATAGCTTTTAATACCATTTCAGAGATTCTACTGAATGCCCAACAAGGTTTGCATGATTTTCTTCCCAAACTCAGTTATCTGAATTGTTCCTGAGAGTCTCCTGAATCCCAGGAACATTTTGTTGATTAGAAGTTAATTACAATAATGAAAATGCCAGACTTTAATTACAGCAGAAGAAAATATATAACTAAATTTACACAAACATTGAGAAATTAACTTAACAAAATTTGCATTTAATTATTTTGTGCTTATTCATAAATCTTAATAAGATTAATTAGTTTGAATCCCTGTTTAAATCCTATGGTCGCAGTCGAATGTGGCAAGTTATACAAAGGGATGCTTCTCTTTATAATTGAATATTTTGTGGTATTTGTTTATCTCCACAGCTAGTGGCATAAGAGTTATGTTGTTGAACATCCTTGATGTGGCCCTGGTTGAAACCCTTATTCAGTGTGATTCTCTTGAAATCAACCTATTTTGCAGATTTTTTTTCCTTGTTTGTTTGTCTTTTGTTGAATACCAAAATACAATAGCCAGCTTTGGTTACTGCTGCCAATGTGTGCTATGTGGTGTTCATGCTGGCAGACTGTATAGAGTAGCGGAGGTAGGGAAGTGGGAAAGAAGGAAGGAAGGAAGGAAGGAAGGAAGGAAGGAAGGAAGGAAGGAAGGAAGGAAGGAAGGAAAGAAGGAAGGAAGGAAGGAAGGAAGGAAGGATCTAATGAGGGAAGAGACAGAGGAGGTAAAATGTGCTACATTTAGGATGCATCAAAGGTGGGTTCCTCCCGGTTCGCACCGGTTCTATAGAACCGGTAGCAAACCGCTGGTGACATCACAGAACCAGTTCTGTTGGTGCCGGTCCGTGGACGCCGCCATCTTTTTTGGGGGGGGGGAATTTGGGAAGGGGTTTTTTTTTTTGAAATTTTTTGGATTTTTTTTTCTTCTGCGCATGCACAGAAGCCAAGTCCCCGGCACTGCACATGTGCCGCCATCTTGTTTTTGGCTTTTTTTAAAAAAAAATTGCAAATTTTCATCACTGCGCATGCGCGCACGCGTGGCACAGCCACGCGGTACGAGAGGAAGCAAACCGGCGGCGAGGTAAGTTAGAACCCACCCCTGGGATGCACATAGCAAAAGTGCAGGGCTGACATTATCTTGACTTTCTTAATAGCATCGCCCACCCTACCTAGATGCTTCTGAGAAGACAAATGAGAATTATTGTCTGCAAAGAAGATTTTTGGGTCCCTGGAAAGCATTATGTGAATGCCAGGGTGCCCGAGCTGTAATATCCAGGACTTCAGCCTATTAGTTCTAAGCTCTAACTGCCTGATTGCATAAAAAGCATAAGATCTCTGCTTTCTCTTTTCAGTGATATTCATATGTGCTCATAGCCCTAAGAAAATTCTTTCATGGCTTGAAATGAATGCCTAGGAGCAGGGCTGTCAAACTCCCAGCCCGTGGGCCAGATGCGTCACATGCTGGCCACGCCCCCACCAAGTTTAGCGAAGGAGAAAAAAGTCATGATACGTCATGTGACGCTGCCGTGACAACGTGAGTTTGACACCCCTGCCTTAAAGTCATGGGATTTCATCTGGATTTATGCAAGGCAGAATTTTAGAAGAGGAACTGGCCTACTGACTTAATACATTGAACCTGTTTCCCCCTTCATACAGATTAAAAGGTTTACTGAAATATCACTAATAGACCTAAAAAGTATTTTTCTCATATAATATGGAAATTGTGGACATTAAATGCAATTTTAAATAAATGTCTTTTCAGGTCCATGATCAAGATTGATGATTTTTATTTCTTTTAAAAAAATTATCTATCTGTCTGTCTATCTATCTATCTATCTATCTATCTATCTATCTATCTATCTATCTATCTATCTATCTATCTATCTATCTATCTATCTATCTATCTATCTATCTATCTATCTATCATCTATCTCTATCTATCTGTCTATCTATCATCTATCTATCTATCTTATCTATCTATCTATCTATCTATCTATCTATCTATCTATCTATCTATCTATCTATCTATCT
>QLTV01003392.1:1039686-1070029 GCA_003457575.1 Thermophis baileyi
CCCGGAGCGGCAGCAGACCTGTCCGCACAGGCCGCTGCCTCACCACCAACTGAATTGCGCAGGTCTCGTAGGGCTCCAAAACGCCCCGCCTACCTGCGTGCTTACGTATGCTGGACAGCTCCATCCAGGAGGGGAGGGGTGTTATGTTCTAACTGTTTAAACTATGTTGCATGGTTCCAACCAGGTCCAGCGTTTGAGCGGGAAAAAGCTCAAACGCTATTGGCTGGTCTGTCTGACAGCTCCCTATAAAAGGGCAAGCTGTCAGACTGCTCTTTGCTGGTTGCTGATACAAGAGCTGAAATAAAGAGCTGCTTTGGAAGTCTGTCTCCTGTCATCTCTACCCACTATCTAACACTGGCGTTGTGGAGAAAAGGCTGAATATTAAGGAGAACATTAAGTTAACGCTATTTCCCCCCTTTTCCCCCACCCCGACACCTTTTCACTAACCCTCCAGCCTCAGCCTTGGCAAAAGAAAAAGAGTTTTGGATTGCTACATGCAACTCTTGCATCACATATAGTTTGAACCTTTTGGCAAAGAAAAAGTAAAACTGGGGTAACATATTGCATGATTGTTCCTACCCATCTTAAAAGTTCTTAGATATTAGAGCTGTCCAAGGATCCAGTTCAGAGATTCAATCCAAAAGCAATTTGATGAATCCATTTAAATTTCTAAATTCAATCTCCATGGTAATTTAAAGTATTGAATAGAGTCAGGCACTTCTGAATCAGTTGGGAGGGGGGGGAATGATAACAACATGGGGATGTTTGATAGGTTTGGTAATGCATGTGCAAATGTACTTTTTCTGAACTGATACAAAAGTCCAAACTGATTCTTTCACAAATTAAGATTGTTCTGAATTTGCATATGCTTGCTAGAAATCTGTGATCCAGAGGTGGGTTCCTCCCGGTTCGGACTGGTTCACCTGAACTGGTAGCGACCCACTGGTGATGTCACGGTGACATCACGGATCCGGTTTGGTTGGTGCCGGTCCGTGGGCGCCGCCATCTTTTTTTTTGGAAAAAAAAATTTTGGGGGGGAAATATTTTTAAAAAATTTTTTCTTCTGCGCATGCGCAGAAGCTGAGTTTCCGGCACTGCGCATGTGTTGCCATCTTGTTTTTGGCTTTTGGGGGGGGACTTTTTATTTTTTTGGCACTGCGCATGAGCGTGCGCATGAAGTGCGCGCGCCCATGCGGCGCGGGAGGAAGTGAACTGGCAGCTCGGTAATTTAGAACCCATCCCTGCTGTGATCGTCTTTCTTGTAGCCATCTAAACTTCCATTCCTATGCTTAAGAACAGCTAAAACAATTCAAGTATCAATAGTGGGGCACAGAAAAAACCAGCTCCTCATGTGGCTTTCAAATATTTTAAAGAAACAACCAGTCTATATAGGATGGCTTAGATTTGCAGGAAGCTCTGTTAAATAAAGATGCTTAGCTGAACCCCACAGTTGCTTTTTCAAACATGGCCATGGGATCTACAATAAATTCCATTATTCTACTTCTGGAAGTCTCCCAGTATCCAGACAACTTCATAGATCTGGGCAAATGTTCAAGGTGTAAAATTTGGCCAGGATTCCATTCCCTAATTCCCCAAAATTTATAATCTTTCCATAGTTTTTATTGAGTATTTTGAAGGGGGGGTTGCTATGCTCATATCAAACTGTCATAACATTTTAAAAGTAATTTGTTTTTTAGTTTTAAATATATATTACAGTTATGGAGGGGGGGAACCACTGAATAAAACATTCTGGAATTTTTCTGGGATCTGTATCACACAGGTTCTTCTTAATTATGTCATGATTGCTTCCTGATCCATATGAAGGTCCCTATTCCATATGAAAAGTTTAACTTTTTATAATACTGTCTTCAAATGTGGTTGCAAACATAGAGGATGGAAGCATTTCATTTAAATCTCCAGATACTGACTGTGCAATTTGAAGAGTATTTGTTAAAACTTGCTGATACCTTTGAAACCTACTCTAGAAGCCATATTGTCACGGCAATACTGGCACTGTGAGGCCATGGATCTCATGTATGCCAGAGAATTTGATGCAGCCTTTCTCAAATTGGTTTCATCCTAAAGAGTTGTCCTTCATCCCTAACCAGCATCTGCTTGGCTGGCTTGTTTGTAACTTACCTCCTATGGAACAGACAACTGGCTTTACAGGTTCAGCTCTTCGCAAATGTTTTGGCAGTTGATCGTTCTCAATATGCCATTTTTTCAGACACTGTGGTTCATGGATGCCTATGGAATGGGTTCCATACTCACGGCCACAAATATAACAAATAACTGTAGGAGGTCGCCTTATCATGGGAGACTGCAAACAACAAATGCAGTTAAAAGACAATTGAACTCTTAAAACAAATTAAATTGCAGGAAGGGAGTAATGTTGCATTAAAGGAAACTCTACTGATAATGAGATTAAAAAGCAAGCTCCAAAGTGCATGATAAGGTATTTTAATATCTAGAAAACATGGATTCAGAGGTTGGTAATTTCTAATTCATAGATAAATATTTGTACCAGTTACATGAATCTCCTGGGGGCTGGCTGATTTTCCAAGCTTTTAAGTGGGTTATTATTTGTTTGTATGAAATCTACTGTGGACATTTCATCAAGGAGGTGATAAGAAAACAGTTGAAAGAAAAGTTTACAAATATTGGAAATGGGTCTATTCCAGAGGTGTCTGTAGATGTAAGATAACAGCTGCAACCAGGTGAGTGTAGCCCCAGCCCATTTTGATGGATGCCAAGCGTGTGACACACACACAAAAAAGGACAGGCTTTGGTCATGAGCTGAGCTGTCCTCTTGACTTTTTTGACCGTTCCCTCAAGATAGCACTTATATACCACTTCATAGTGTCTTACAGCACTCTCTAGTTCAGAGTTACCCAATCTTTCCAGCTTTGTGGACCAGTGGGAGGGGAAAGAGGGAATGGTCCCATGTAAGTGGCCAGCATGCACGCTTGTGAGTACGCACTTGGAGTACACGTACACGCCAGCGGTGGGTTCCAACTTACCTCACTGCCGGTTCGCTCCCTCCCGCGCCGTGTGGGCGCGCCTCGTAGGCATGCGCAGTAACAAAAAATCCAAAAAACCCCCACCAAAGTTGAAAAAAAGATGGTGACCGCATGCACAGTGCTGGAAGTCAGCTTCTGCACATGCTCAGAAGGGAAAAAAATAAAAAAAAATTCAAAAAAATATTCAAAAAAAAAAAGATGGCGGCCCCCACGGACTGGCACCGACCAATCCGGTTTGGTGATGTCATCATCACCAGCGGGCCGCTACCGGTTCGGGAGAACCGGGAGGAACCGGGAGGAACCCACTCCTGGTACACGCCAGAGGTGGGTTCCTCCCAGTTCGGACCGGTTCTTTAGAACTGGTAGTAACTTGGCGGCCTGGGTCACTAGAACCGGCAGCGACCCAGGCCTGCCACGCCCCAAACTGGTTTTTTCAGCAGCGCCATAGGTGCCGCCATCTTGTTTTTCGCTTCTGCGCATGTGCAGAAGCTTTTTTTAAGCACTGCGCATGCGTGAAGTGCACTGCGCATGTGCAAAGCATGCAGGAAATGCACACAAAGTGTGCCCGCACGGCGCAGCACTGAGCGAACCGGCAGCGAAGAAAAGAAGATCCCACCCCTGGTGCATGCGCTCACACTGCTTGTGCAAGTGCGGATGCACATGCATGCTTACCCGCCACTTCTGTGGCCCGGTTCCAAATGGCTCATGGCCCAATAGTGGGCTGCAGCCCGGGTTTGGGGACCCCTATCCTAGTCTGCATAACAACTGGTAAAAAAATGTTCTCTAATCAATAGTAATAAATCTGGATTGCTTTATAATTGTCTAATGTTCCTGCAACATTTCCAAGATGGCAATTGCATTCTCCCTGTTAACTTAAAATAATTGAAATAATAATTTTACCTTAATAAAAACATTCAGTTAAAACTTATTTTCATTAAAATTAAATAAAAAGGACTGAAATCTCACTAAGTAATCCAGTCTTTTGAGATGTTGGCATTCTCAAATCTCATAAAATTTGAGGTGAGGTGATATTTCAGAATATGTAATGGAATGTAGTGAGGAGGTAGATCCCTAGAAGGGAAGGGTTGCATACCAGAGGATTAAGAGGCAACGTAGCCCAGATATAACATATGAGAGAAAGAGGATGAAGAAAGCTCCTCCATAATAGTTCATAAAATATATTATAGATGCAGATGCAGTCTTTGGTCTGGCAAGATTGTAGAGTGTGAACAGTGTGACTACTATTTTGAGACAACCCAGGAGCAAAATACAGTACACAGAGATTTGTCTTACAAACAGTGATTTATATACAAGACTTCTATATACATACATACACGTGGTAGGCACATACCAGGCAAACAATCAATCTTCAACTCTACATGGAGAACAACAATGCAGATAGAACACGATGAGGAGAATGATACACAAGGAGGGGAGAGAGACACCCTCTCATGGCCTCCCTTATATAGACAGCTTCTTAAAGCAGCAGTAACCCTGCTGACTCATCCTCATGGCATCAGCATTTTACAGTTTACAGCCTTACATCAGCTGGTCAGCTATTAAATCATCATTACTCTGACAAAGATTTTATCTAAAGGTGTGAGAACTCAGATTGGGAGAATTGCCATGTGTCATTTTGATTTTGGGCCTAAGTACAATCACTCAAAATTATGAAAGTTGATGATATGGTCAGATTTTAGTTATTTAAAATGTGTTGCGGCAGATATGCCAATGCTATTGCATGATGTAACACAATAGCGTTTGATATTTGAAAAAGTTACTAGCTCCTTGCATTGCATTAATTGATACAAATAAACTATAGCAAACCTTCTTCATAAATACTGAAGCAGATCTACCTATCCTAACTGGAGTCTTTAACTTGGAGAGATGAGAGAAGATTTTATAAATGCAAGTTCTACTAGATTATACGACCCTTTTCCCCAAGATGTGAAATAGTCCCCAGATACTAAAAACAGAAAAGATTCAAAGCTACCTTTGAGTGGCACAAGCGAAGACACATTTTAACCAATGTATTGTACTTGCTAATAGGTTGATAATGGGGACTTTTCAAAGTAGAAATAATCATCCTGCCTTCCACATCATGAAGTTCAATAGTTCAATATTTGAAAGAATCCAATGGCTCAATATTATTCATTCAAGGCAGCAAATCGATTGGTTAAAATATAATGCTAAGAGTTAATTTGTTTTGGGATCCCAGCTCCCCCCTTTCCTGAGTATTGGACTATTGACTTTAGCAGGGGGGGAGGGAAATGAGAAAATTGTGGGGATGACGCACAGATGAACTTTCTGCCTCCAGGCAACTCAAAGCCTTGAGGTCCTGCTTCAGAGTCCAAATTATTTTTATTGTTAAACATATATATTGATTTCCTGGAGTTTTAGCCCTTGCATGGCAAATGGGGTGGGGTGGGGGAGGAGGAATGGTTTAAAAAAATCACATGCATTACAACATCATCACACAAATGATGGGAATTGCGTACTGAATGTCATTTGTGTCATGATGTCATAATGGGACTGCCACAAATTGCAGAACCTTGCAGTTACCTGGTCAATTGTTAAAAATACTGTGGGGATTTCCACTCAGGCGTAATATACAATGATATACTTAAGGTATTCAAATCCTTAGAAATCTGCTTTCTTTCAAAGCTCACAGTTTTCTGGTCCAGTATTTTTTTTTTCTTAAGGATTTAATGAAAAATAATGATTTGGATGGAAAACATTGTTGAAATTGGTAAGTAGCCAAGGGTTACGATTCCACCTTTATTCAATTTTATTCCGTTTCAAAAACGGATTGCCTAGCACCGTTAGAGAAAAGGGTTCTTCCCTTTGTTAGCACTCCCTGGATTGACCAGGCTATTGTATTCCCCACCCTCCTAACTTTACTCCAACATTTGTCCAGAATAGTCCCTGAAAATAACTTTGCAAACAATAAAGTGAAAAGAATTTGATTTGAAGAATTGCATCCAGTGATGATAGCATCTAGTTATTAGCTAAAGATTAAGCAGAAAAGTATTTCACTCAGCCCTATAGAGAATGAATGTTTGTGTCATATATCTGAACCAAAAATGATTTTATGAATTGTCAGTCTTTGACCTTCCTGTATTTTATTTCTCTCTGTCCACTTCTTTTATTATCCATTCCCTAGGTGTGTTTGAGTGTGTACACTTTTTTCTTAGAAGAGAATTCCATACATCTGATGATCATAATGTCCAGAATACACTATGCCTTAATAAATCTTTTTAGATGTTGCCAAATTCTTTGGCAGTTTTAATGCAACCGAGTAACAGAACTATCCCCCTGGAAACTGGAAAAAAATGAAGGCTTTGTGGCTTCATTTTTTAAAATGATGTAGTTGTACTGGAATTCAAATATGGCTTTCAGGGTGTAATGGTATGTGAGATTGACCTTGGGAGACAGGAGAGAGAGCTGCACACTACCCAACCAGCATGTAAAAGATATGTCAGCCCACAGAAGGAGGGAGGGTATGAGGAATGTATCAGAAGGGACTCTTCCTAAATTTCCAGAGACCAAAAGGAAAGGAGGGGAGAAATGCTTTCAGTCTTGCAAGATTCTGTTAATGTAACTCTTCGTTTACAGTGGTACCTTGGTACTCATCATTAATTGGTTCCAGGAGGTCGATGAGTACCAAAAATGATGAGTACCAAACAAATTTTTCCCATAAAGAATAATGTAACAAGTCACAAGGCAGCTGACACTGACAACTTCTAACTTTTGTGTTGAGTACCAAACAATGAGTACTGGAACAAAATTTTCGCATCAAAATGCATTGAGTACCAAATTTGATGAGTTTCAAAGTGTTTTGAGTACTAAGGTAGCACTGTACTTTATGTTCTGTTATTATTCTGTTACAATAAAGACAGAGCTAGTACTCCTGGTTGTGTTTCTTGTACGCACTACCTCACAGGGCAAACACAGGGCAAGAAGTATCTCTATATTAGCCCCTCAGTTGCAGCGAGAACATAGAAATACTTCAATTTTTGATGAACAGTGACAGGAAATACCAGAAACGACGTGTATTTTTATTTTGTAAGAAGACATACAACAGAGAAAAGCAGCAGATGGCAGTACCTGATAGTCAAGAAGCAGAGCCAAGGGAATTAAGTGGTTGCCGTAGATTGACAAGAAGAGCATCAAAACAAGACATTAGAAGCATTTAGTAGCAACCAAGGCAGGAAGTAGGAAAAGTTTTCCATGGAAGATCACAGTCGTTTTTCCTCACTGGAAGAATATTAATCTCTGGAATGCTTGTTTCCCATACCAAAAAGCTGTCCAAAGCAGGATTCAAGAAGCAGGATATCCAAAGAGACCTGCACAGCTTAGGCAAGCAAGCTTTTGATTTTTTTTTTTAAATTTCAGCAGTTTTCATCTTAAAGTTGCTCAGGTTGAGAAACACTGCTTTAGACTATTTCTTGAGGTGCAATCAAGCTTGGTTAATCCAAATGAGCCCATATATTCCTAGCAATTGCATAACAAAACAATTATATTGAACTAACAAACTCATAATAGAGAAACTGGCTTTCTCTACAGATCAGAAAAGATTCAGTTGGCAATAAATCAGGCCTTGGATAAAAATTCAGTGGAACATTTTATTTTATTTTATTGGTCTTGTATGGGGACCATCATTATCTTTAAGAATAGAGTTATGATTGATAACAGTTTAATGTAACCTATGGTTTTAAAGGGTTGAGAAGATTAAAGAATGACAGAACAAAAGCAATGAAGAAAAGTATGCCTTACAAGAAATTGCTGAAGCAGAAGGATTTTTATTTCCTTAATCAAAGAGTATGAAATTATTTCCCCTATATTTTCTGTTAAAGTGCTTCTCATGAAACTCTCAAAAACTGAGTTTAAATACCCTCCATATTGTCCCAAAGGTGCTTTTTCAAGAGGCAGCTGGACTTCCTTGTTTTTTCTTTTGAAGATGTTTCGCTTCTCATCCAAGAAGACGTTTCGCTTCTCATCCAAGAAGACGTTTCGCTTCTCATCCAAGAAGCAAAATGTCTTCAAAAGAAAAAACAAGTAAGTCCAGTTGCCTCCTGAAAAAGCACCTTTGGGACAACCATGACCTGGATGACTGAGAATCTCTACAGACTACCCTCCATATTGTTTCCCTTTTCTGATTAAAGTGCTGACTCATTCCCACAACTGGGACTATATATTTTCAGTTGTATCCTGTAATTAATGTTGATCCTCTATTGTTCAGTGAGAGACATTATCAGGCTAGTCTTTAGAACAGTGTATTTCAAATTTAGCAATTTTAAGATGTGTGGACTTCAACTCCCAGAATACCTCAGCTGGATGGCTGGGGAATTCTGGGAGTTGAAGTCCACGCATCTTAAAATTGCCAAGTTTGAAAAAAGACTGCTATAGAAGGACCCTGTGGGTGGGCCTCCAACTCATTTATTCCTAAAAATTTCCCAAGCAAATCAGTGAAATAAGCCAAATTACCTCTTGTTTTAAGTTAGTATAGATGCCATGGGTGCAGTTTCAAACAATTCAGTAAAGGAATGTACATTTAAGAACCTAAATCAGTATGGAGAGTAGGATCCCCAAGGTAGTAAAAGAAAACACTACGCTTCTGACTGAATTTTGTGCAGATTCATTAGTTCTGGGAGAAAAGCTCTCAGTTAAGGACCAGTCATTGCTAGATCTACAAGTGCATTCTACTTGCTTGATTTTGGCTTAGTACTTCCCTAGGTCTGTTTGAGTATGTAAATTCTTTACTTAGAAAAGAACTTCATATATCTGATGATCATAATGTTATTGGTAGTAATACTTTAAGTAGATGACATAATCATATTATAGCCCATTCTACCTTATTCCATTGCAAAGAAAAGTTATTATTTCTTTGGAGAAGCAAAAGAAGTATTTTTGAATTTATTTCTGGAAGGAAAAGAGAAGTCCTTTAATAGAAACTGAAATTTTAAATTTAAATTTTTCTCTATGCACATGCAGCCTGAGGGAAACATAGAGATGGAAACCTTAATAAATTCAATATTTAGCTAATGCTCATAGCTGTTGCTGTATTCCTAGATGATGTTTAACGAATATATTTTCTCATGTAAATTTTTGTAAATCACAGTTAAAGGACAAGCTCATGAAGGATTCCTTGCATACCCTGCAAGAAGCAACTTACAATCCTCTCTACTGCCCTGCTATACATCTAGTAATCTAGCATGTAGGATACATGAAAAGACCTAAATGACTTCCATCACAAGGAGAAGTTACATTGCAAGTTAATCTGCCTTTTTGAAAAATATTGGTCTTTATCCTAGTATGGCTATAGCAATTTCAAATTTCAAAATGTTCTATGTGATTCATGTTAATTTTTACATTCAAATACATTAAATTAGTACCATTGCTACAAAAGAGCAAACTGCTATGCTGAGTATTCTATCAAAATGAAATAGTATGATTGCACCTTTCTTCTTATTTTGTTCTAGACCACACCTGAGCATTCTACAGATTGCCATGGGCCAGACAGGGTCCGTCTGGCCCATGGCAGGAGTGGGGCCCACAGTGTTGGTGAGGGCTGTGGTGGCAGGGGCTGCAGTGGTGGCCCTATAATTCAGTCCTCCACCACAGTCCTTTGGAAAATTAATTGCCCACCCTTGTCCTAGACACAGGTCTTGATCTTGGACTTCTAAGGTTCTGTTGTTGCTGCCATTTGCTTATAATGTAAAATACTTATTTATATTTTCTGGAATAAGACCCTAGCATGACTGAAATCAAGAGTGAAGATTTTACCATTAACTTCAATTCCAGTAGAATATCATCTTGCAGTCTGCACATGAGAACAATGGGGGCCTCTTTCAGCTAGGTACGATGCCTTCTCATTTACCTTGTCTGATGATGATGCCCCATAACCTGTCGATGTAAGCAATTTGGAGTTTGAAGAACCTGGATTAGACTTCCGTTTACAACTCTTTTGATGTACAAGGAGGCGATCTGGGAGGAAAGTGCGACCACAGTTTTGACAGGGCTGGAGCTGAGCTTGAAAGCTTTGAGCTGCTGCTTCATTTTCAGCTGCTATACTAGAAGACTTTCCAGGAAGAGCCTGAGGTTTAACGGGTGGTGCTCTCCTGAGACGTTTTGGTAGTTTGTCATTTTCAATATGCCACTTCTCCAGGCATTTTGGTTCATGAATAGGAAGAGATTGTGACCCAAACTCTCTGCCACAGATATAGCATACCCTTAAGCCTGGTCTTCTTGGTGGAATAACTGGTCGATCCCATTGATCCTGAGACATGCTTCCAATACTTGGCCTTTTTGATACTGTCACGGTCTTGGGCCTCTTCTTTCCAGGATTTGTTTTAACAGCAGAATTTAAACTCACTACATCTGGTGAAAGTGCAGGAAGCTCTGACCCAATGGATGTTGAGGCCTGTTTTGAAGACAATCTGCTAGGGACATTAGTAATGGTTTTTCCAGAAGTTGGCAGAGTTTTATGATGTTTGCTCAAAGTCTTTTTCATTAAAGCTGTTTCCATGAAAGTTATAGTATTCCATTACAGTCTCTCTGGACATAAGTAGTTGTGCTTGTTTGGACTTAATGTTCTCTGTGGTTGTCTTTCAGTTGATTTTTAAATACTATGGAGTTCTTTGGGATAAAAATATCAGAAATTCTAATCTAAAAGAGTAACTGAGAGAAATCTGATTACATTTGCAGTGCTCTGATGTTTCAATAAGGTGGTTTCTATGTATTCTTTTTTTGATTTTCTGTTTTTTGGGGAAGTATCTTTTTTAATTCTGAAAAGAAATATATGAACACATTTTAATTTTTTTTAATAGATTTTTTTTAAAAAAGATAAAATATCCAAATTAAATAAAAAATGATTTTGAAATATATCATTATTACACTTCTGTCAGTTGAGCAGGCCTGGAAGCAGGCTAGCAGACCACAGTGGAGTTTATTTTGAGTATATATACAGTATATTCATGAATGTACTTGAATCTATCTTTCAAAGGCCACTAATGAATAATTTTTTAAGTCATGTCATTGCCTTCATACTAGGCAGTATTATTTTGTATTCATAACAAAAAAAATATTAACATTGCAGCATTTGGGTTAAGTAGATTTTAGCATCTTCATAATGAACTTGAAGATCTCCAACCCTTTGAGCTGCAGATTTCATCTGCCACACAACATAGAAAATGAAAGAATCTGTCATCCATAGTAGATGGATTTTAATAAGATGGGTAAAGCCATTCTAGTAGGCTGTTCCTTGAATATTCATTTGAAGAAATAACACATTTGAAATATTTATGTATCCTGGTAACTTTTTTTCTCTCACCATGAAACTACAATAGTAAACAATGGAATGGATATGGTGAAGCATGCCGTGAACCTAAGGGCTTCACAGGGTTACAAATGCTAGGTTGTTTAGGTCATGGAAAAGGAGAATGTGAGATTTATTAGAGGGCCATTGGGAAGAAACAATGGAAAATATACCTTGTTTTCAGCCTGCTAAGATTTGGTCCATCACTCCAATTTGCATTAATTGATGCATATCAAGATTGACCAAGCTGTTTACCATTTAAGGTATTTTTAAGCAATACTCTAGGTTCTGGGGGAAAAAGAATGCTGAATTAATTATACCATTTTGCTGAAGATCAGTTTAGAAGAGAAAAAGTAAACAACTTGATGGCAATGTCTATTATTGGACTTCAAAGTTCTCAATGGGATACAGAATAGATTTATGTTTTATTGTGAGATTACACCATGTGATCTTTTTTTCCTTTCTGCCAAGCTGGAAGTGACCTGTAAGTTCATATTCATAAATTTGAAAACTGACTATTATGTTCTCAATCAGTTGCATAGCACATAAGTCCTTAAAAGTAATCTAAACATTTCTTTATAAAAGGCAAGGTGAAGTATTGTTTCTTTGAATGTTAGGACAAAACTAAATAGCCATATATGGTAATCATTTTTCCTTCATACAATACTTGATACATTCAGAAATCCTCAGTGATGGCTTTGATTCACAAACTATACACTTGCAATGGAAATAAATTTAAAATAATAGACTTTCAGGCTCCAAATAAGAGTTTATAGGAACAGAGGAGGTAATCCAAATGCTGTCAGAAGGGGATGCTTTATATTTATAATATCTCATAATGAATGGGTAACTTAAGCTTAAAACTATTTTTTATTTTATTTTTGATGACAAAGAGACCTAACTTTCTCCACTTGAACCTAGAAAAATAAGCCGTGGCCTTTTAAACTTTATCTTTATTGTTTAGTTCAGTGGTGAAATCTACTTACCTTCCCTACCAGTTCGGAAGCACGTGCTTTGCGCACGCTTTGCGCATGCACAGACGGTTAAAAAAAAGAAAATGGTGACATCCGGGCGGGTGGGTGGAGCCTTGCGCTGCCGCTGCTACTGGTTCTCTGAACCACAGGCGGCCGCCACTATCGGTATGCCCGGACCGGGACGAACCGGTAGCATTTCACCCCTGGTGAACTCCTGTGAGTGTTTCAATACCAATAAGCAAAAACATGTACATCCAGTAAGTCAATAGCTTTCCCCAAAGTCTATTATTTTATTGGTTTCATGATTTGTCTTTGGAAGTAACCGCATGCATATTCATGTGAGAATATTTGTTTCCTCCATCAGAGCATACCTGCATTGAATATTTAAATTGCTTCTGTCCTCTGCTCCTGTTGGTTTGATTCTAACCCACTGGAAGGAAATCCTGTCTGGTCCAGTCCAGTCACACAGTATTTTGCAACAGCTTGCAAGTTATTTAATCCAGATGGTAGGAAACCAGCAGAAAATGTTGCAAATCATAGTCATGTGACTGTGGAACCCTGCAATTGGTCATAAAGACTAGTTGCCAAGAGCCTGGCATGCAGTTGCATGACTTTGGGGAGGAGCGGTGGTGATGCAACCATGTATTACTATTATCCTTCTCATCTTTCCTATTACTTTCTCCTATTGGTATCTTATAATTTATCACTTTGTTGTTTGTATCTTATGATTTATGATTGTATCTTATGATTTATGACTTTGTTGTTTGTATGTACACCGAGAGCTTGTGCACCAGAGACAAATTCCTTGTGTATCCAATCACACTTGGCCAATAAAGAATATTCTATTCTATTCTATTCTATTCTATTCTATTCTATTCTATTCTATTCTATTCTATTCTATTCTATTCTATTCTATTCTATTCTATTCTATTCTATTCTATATGGCCGGGAGGTGCTTTACAGGCCACAAAGTACCCGTTCCATGGCCACCATACATATGGTCATTAAGCAACTGGTTCTAAGTTGAGGACAACCTGTACAATGTAGCACTTGTGGGAAGAATAGTTCTAAAAGGTATTACAGATTATCATAAGCAGTGACTCAATTAAACGGGACTCCTGCTTCTGTGAAGTAGCCACTGAGCTGTTGTTTGTTGGCCAGCAACAAACCTAAGAAAAACATGCCCTGAGGTCCCTTGATAGATAATGAGGATTTAATAAAAGGTGACAATGGGGGAGCCAGGCAGTATGAATAAGTCCTCAGTTTATTTTATCTTCTTAGAGATTTCTCTTTGTAAACATTTCACAAAATTCAAGCCAGGATTCTTTCCCTTTTTTTTTTTTTTTAAAAAACACAAGAACTGGAACAATCAAAATTGCAAACCATTTTGAGATGATCAAATATTCTGCTTTCCCCTTTGAAAAAAAAAAGTGTGATTTCAGTTGTGTTTTTTTAAAATGAAAAAAAAAAACCCACAGGATTATTTATTTTTAGGAAGTGCTGTTTTTAAAAAAAGGCTTTGACAGCCAAAACTGTCATGTATTTTACCTACACGCACAAAACCAAGACGGAAGATAACTACAATTTTTATTATATCAAGTATCTTGTAACATTGTAGCCAGAACAAAACATGCAGAATTTCTAACATTTCATTATAACAATTACTTTCTTTTGTTGTCAGAAATAATTCTGGGGGTTTTTTTGCTGGATGTTTCAGGGTTCCAAGATTTTTCACCACAGTGACTCATCAAATAAACGGTGACTATATGCCTTCCTCCTCTGGAAAATATTCTTGGGCTTAATAATCATCATTAAAACTTAGCTTTTTCAGACTAAATAATGAGTCCCTTAGGCATCAACTGAAAGAGCTCTACTTGTTTTATTCATTCCCCAAGGATTATTGCAGGAAGACAGAAGTATCCTGTGTATTCCTGTTTTTTACCTTTGCTAATTTAAGCAGCATGTTAAGTAAATAAATGGTTTAAGCAATAATTGGACAGATTTATGGTGAGTAGTTTAGACTGGAGGAGCCATAAGAAGAAATAAATATCTCTTCTTCCCCACAGCAACTGCTCTAATATAATTTTGAGTACTCTTCTGCCTGCTTTTCTAAATAAAAACAACTACTAAACCATTGAAAAATCCAGTGACTCATTCTTGTGTGTGTGTGCTCGCGTGTCCCTTAACTGTAGGTATGATCTGGATGTCCCAGTCTGACAGAGTCTACTTTAGAGTTAAACCCTGGGAAAAGCTATTTTCTTTCCTAAGCTCCTCTTATTCCCCAGGATTGTCTATTGACAGTAAGTGATAGCTACAAATCATGACTCTATGATGCCCAGAGTGATCTGGGAATTCTGATGCATCAGGGCTTTGCGGAAAATGTCAAATGATCTCTATCGTTGCTGAGGATAAAGCTAATATCTAGTTAAGGACTCCATCTTGGGGATTAATTAGCTATTTGAACTCAGGCATATTGCTCTTCTTTTCTGTAGTCCATGGGATCTCTTGGTTAGGCTGAAGATATAATGAGAACTCAGCCAATTAATGAAATTGGAATATCTTTCCAGTATTTATTTATTTATTTTATGTTGCATAAGCAAACTCGGTGCCCTGGATATTATGGTTATTGGGTGATTTAGAAGTAAATAACTACAGCAACATTAAAGTATTGGTGAATAGCTTGAGAACTCCCTTACTCCTTTAAAACTTGTTTGAAGATAATCTACCCATCTTCAAACACCACCTGCCATCCTCATCCATATTTTATATTCTTCACTAAAAAAAAAAAGATCTACTGGTTCCTAAGAGGGATAATTGAAAATGCAACAAGCTGTTGCAGCCCTTGAAAAGGGTGGAGAGCAAGATAGGGAACCAGGAAGAGTCTCAAACCAGGAATTCCTGCAAATGGGGGAAATGGTTTCTCAGAAGTTCCACAAGGCTGCAGCATTAAAGAAGTAAGTTTTATTATGTCTTTAAGCACACTGCAACAGAGCGGGAACTAAACTGATATAGTTCTCAAACACAAGACGTTGTTGCATCACAGAGATACAAAATTATTTTTGAACTGACAGTATTTGTGATGAATTGACTGCTTTTTCTTCTTCACTCATATCTACTTGCTGTTTCCTACAGCTAGGACATTCTGCACAGCCAACTGCCAGCATTAGTTTCTTGCTTCTTATGGGATTTCTGTATTAATTTGGAAATAGTTCAGAACTTGTGTGGCCCCACAGTGTTAGCTGTGTTTAAGGGCTCAGCTGACTTATTTCTCATTCAGTTGCAACATATTTGAAACTACTGTAAGCTGGACATAGCAATGGCAGCAGAAATCAGGAAAGTAATTCCTGAGCCAATCAAGAAGATACTTATTGTTGTCCAATTCGCAGGTTTGGAAGAGACCTAAATTAATATGAAAACAAAACTCCCAGAATTTCGTAATACGGTGAACTTGCTTTATAGCCTACATATGTCTTCAGCCCCTCCCTATCCCAAATTAGATGAAAATTGTTCTAGGGATCATCTGTCCATGTGTCAAGTCAAATTATACTTCTACTGTTCCTTGAGAGACTCAGTGTTAGGATGGCATATGTCCATTCATTTATCCCTTAATATTCATTCCAGCAGTTTTCACTTATTCAGATTCCTCATTATCAGCTATCTCATATCTTCTGCTCCCTCCCAATACTTCCAGCCATTTATTTTGATAGTCATAATATTTGCCTTCAGAATCACCTGAGGCCAACTATCCCCATTACTATTTCAAAAGCTGCACTGCAAGACTTTTCTGTCACAGCATATATAGTTGGAGCAATTTCATATTTTCCCATCCCTTTCTGTCTGTGTCTATATTAAATTGTCAAGACCCCCCTGCTATAAACAGTTGTTTCCTGTTTGGATTGAGTGCCATGTACCTAGTTGAAATTACAAGGGCTCTTATTCTTTAATTCTTGTATGACAACAGATGACTGTGCCAGAGAACATGAAGCTACTGAAACATGCTTATATTCACCCTGATTGAGCAGTAATGATTTCATAGTAGGGTGCTTCCCTCATGCTATTTCTTAATCCTAATTTTTGTAACTGTGAAATTTCTATTTTATGAGTTTTTCACTAGCCGTTGCTAAAGTTTTAAGGGTCAAATAAATAGAGCAATAATAGGAACCATTCCATTCAGTATGATTATGTATAGTAACGAAGAATCGGTACAGCAAAACAGATTTTATATAAGCTAATTAGCATTTATAGTTATTATCAGTAGCCAGAGTCATTGCAGCTCACTCTCTGAGAGGTGTTATACCAAACTTTTGGCCAATTAGGAATACTGGGAGCATAAGAAAGTATTTGTTTCTAAGTTTATATGTTCATAAAATTAGACACTTTCGTGATAATTTTCCTGTTAATTAGCAAAGCATCTGTGTTTTTAGCAGCTTGTTATTTTTCAAAAATATGTCCTGTAATTTGCAACAGCTTAACCAAATAGAATTATATTTAATTATGTCCCAATTTGAATATATACAAATGAAATTTATATATAAAAAACAAGCAGGAACCTTAATTTCATGACTCTGAAATCTGGCATTAAGCCAACATAACATAATTAACTATATATCTGTATTATTTTTATACTTAACACAAATGTTTTTGTTTAATAACTAAACAGTAATTTGAATAGTTCAGTTTTATAAAAAATAGGAATTCAGTAACTGAACTCACCTTCTACTAACAGTTGCATTTCTCCACTCCATGTTTGCTGTTGCTTGGTCTTACCTTGCAATCTCTCAGTCTTTAAACTTCTACTTAATGATTCCTCTGAGTACGCTGAAGAATTAACAGAAGCAAAGCACTAGTCTTAATAAGGCCTATCTTACTTATTTAGTATGTTAGCATCTGATGTTGCTACGGTAATGGACATCCCTTTCTTTGTCTCTAACATGTTGCCTAGCTGCACGTATCAACAAAGTGAATGCACAAAAGTGAGTTTCTGTGAAGTTGATTGCTCTACAGCATTGTTTGGGAAAGGAAAAAAAAGTGCGAGCAGGACCAATTTTCAGTGAGAACAACCCAACCAATAGAACAGCTTGCCTTCAGAAGTTGTGGGTGCTTCATCACTGGAAGCTTTCAAGAAGAGACTGGACAGCCATATGTCAGAAATGGTTTAGGGTCTCCTGCTTGAGCAGGGGGTTGGACTAGATGACCTACAAGGTACCTTCCAACTCTGTTATTCTATTCTATTCAGCAATAAATACAGAAATTCTCCAAAGCTCTTGAAGGGAAGTTCAGGCTTCCTCTCTTTTCCTCTTAGTTGCCAAGTACTTATTGAAATAGACCACATGTTAAAGGGACAAATAGTGAAAAAACTACTGGCAGATCCAGAAGAGTTTAAAATCACTTGGAGATTTTGAATGGATGTTGGCTTAAGGTTAGGATCTAAAGCCTGCGAAAGGACTTTAGAACAAGACAAAATGAAGCTACCAAACAAAATAGTCAAATAAGAGGCAATAATAATTTGAGAATTTAGCACATTATTCTGTTCAATGAAAGAAAGACCAGGGATACATGGAGGAGTGCATTCAATTCAACGGGAGAAAGTTGAAGCAGAAGTTCAAAAAGTGAAAGTTGGAAAAGAGGAGGTTTGAAGAAGGAATTCACTTTAAGCTCTAGAAGGAGAAGTCAGAAAAGGACACCAGAGACTCATGCTACTACACAGAAAGATAGGTTTTAGAGGCTTCCTGACATAGCAAAAAGTGAGAAAAAAATTACAATATGTAGCATTCCATCCCACACTGGTAAAAAGTTAACAAATTTTGAACATGGATAACTTCATTTGGGCAGATAAGGAAATACGGTATAGACAGCATTTCTGGATTGAGGACAGGTGGAAGAGTATATTACTTTTGCAGCCTCTGTATAGATTTCTGGTCTTTAAAATCAGTATTGATAGATTCTCCAATCTATCAGGGCACGGAAGATGAACTTATATCCATGATTGCTTTATTAGTAGTGTTTGGCTAGGACAGCTCAGCATGCTTCTTAGCTTCTTAAAGCTGTAATTCTCCTAGAGCCAAGAGGCTCAGAGGCTGAAAAGTGGATCTTTATATACTGCTCCTTTGCCTGATTTTGGATCAACTGATCATGTGAACTTGGCTGGCACTTCCAGTATGAAATATAACTGAGTCAGGCTGCTACAATGATCAAGGAAGGCTTTGCTTCCAAAATCTGAGAAGGCAATGAATTAGAGAAGTTTGGTTCAGCTCCTCTGAATTCTAGCAACTTCCATGGGGCTTAACTGCAACTTAGTGGAGGACAGGACAGGCCTCTCAGTCACGTGATGATTGCACTATCTGTCCAGTCTGTGAAGTGAGTCTGGTTTTAAATGACTCAAGAGGTTTCTCTTTGGGGTAGGCAAAGAGAAACAAATACAGGAAGTCCTTCATTGATGATCCATGCATTCAGCAATTATTTGAAGTTACGACGCTGCTGAAGGAGGAAATTTATGGATGGTCCTCAAAGTTGCAGCTTTCACAGAGTCCACGTGGTCAAGGGAAGATGATTTGGACACTTGGCAACTGGCTTGCAATTACAATGATCTCAGCATCCCATAGTCACATGAAAACAATTTGCAACCTTCACTGCTGACTTCTGACAAGCAAAGCCAATGGGGAAGTCAGCTGGAGGTTGTAAATGGCAAGTACATGAAGTTGCATCTGACAGCTGTATGAGATACACCTAATGACCGCAAGTGGAACTGCTGTCATACAGTAGGTTGGCACAGTCACGTGACATAGTGCTTTCCAACTGCATCACGTAGCAGCGGTGTTCCTGGTCCCAGTTACAATCTTTAACCAAGAACTAACTGTAAGGGAAAAAGCTTTAAACTATTTGTCCTCAGCAGTTCCCCTGAAAGATTTCAGTTATGAAGGTAGAGGAAAAGAGGAGAAGAGAGCTGGATAAAGTCATCTCTCTGTAGTTCTAGCACATTTCTGCACTGTGGGAAAAATATCTAGCTGCAAAAAGTCTAAACTGTTGATCAAATCTAACAAAAGAGAGTCAGCAAGAGATTTTTAAAAAGTGAGAGAAGATAGATTGGGCAAGATTGGATTTGTGGCTTTTCTCCTAGTTTGAACAAAGAGTTGCCAAAAGGTTGATAGTCCTGAAAAAGTTTGGGGAAGTCCCAAGGTTCCAAGGAAGAGCCCACGAGTGATTGAAAAATATATCCCTATTGCTTTGAATAAAACATCCCTATTGCTTTGAATAAAACAAAGGAAGAAGTGTCTGTCAGCATTACCTTATACAGACCCCCTTTTACTACATCTGGCATTGTACTATTGAGATGTTGCAATCAGCAATTCAGCAGAAAGAGCTGGGGATGGGGTGTATGTACGGTGCTAGTTTGGAAAGGTCATCTCTATTGCTCCTACAATGGTTGAACATAAGAGTTCACAAAATGCCTCCCACTTTTCTTTAAATTGGGACTATTTTCCAAGCTGTATCCTCCTAGAATCATTTCTACAGAAGAAAAAGAATGCTTAGGAGAGTAGTGTAAGCAATGTTTTTGACCTATTCATTTGACCACAATATTAAGATCATGCAAACTTTGAACCAAATTTGGGATACAATTTAGAGGGCAGCAAATCAGCTAACACACCACAGCCTTTTTGTTTCTTTCTGCAGTTAAATAAATGCATCAAATGTTTCCATCTGGTTATAGAACTTAAGCAGTGGCAAATGTATTATTTGACTTCATTATTTTTTCCGAACAAAAATACTGTTTAGATTTTATTCTACCTTCCTTTCTTCCCATTGAACTGTCTCTAATTCCTGCTAAATGCATTGGCAGAAACAGTGTTTTGTTTTGTGCTACTCAGCAACAAGAGTCTTTTGTAAACATAACCTATAGCAGAAAGCAAGAAAAAAAGAGAGAGAGAGAAATCAAGCTTTTAACAATGGCTGCCTTTCCTTTAATGCAAGCCCTGAAATAATAAAGCAATATTCTAGTGCAGTAGGGGTAATGTTTTAGGATAATACTATGATTATACTACTTCTTAATACAGTGAATTTAGTAGTTTGGGGTCAAATACTTCTATAATATTACCTCTTTCTGCTGAAGAGCAATCTTGGAGGAAAAAGACATTCCATTTATTTGCTTATTTATATAGGATAATGGCACACTCCTTTTCTATCAAAAGGTACTTTGGTCTCTAGTTACTTGATCTATCTTTTTTTTATTGTTATTAGTTTTCTTTCCCTTCACTTTTGCCAGCGATTACACAGAGGTATCTCCTGTTTTGATGCTTTTGGCAGGTTACTGAAATGTTTGCCATCTCTCCAAAGAACTGACTGTTCTTAAAAGGTTCCAAATTGTCAAATTTAAGACTGAAAATGCAGGAGGGGGAAAAAGTTCAGAAAGTTCAGTTTTGTTGACTTAATAACAATACCAGTTCTGCCCTCTTAGGGAATTTTGTAGGGTCAAAGGAAGAAGTGAAATCCCATGTTAACATGGTTGCCCGTTCTTGAATTAAATGCTTAGCCAAACTGCAGCTTCCATCACATCCATTTAGCACTACAAAGAATATGCAAGAAGATGGAAACAGCCACCACCTTGTTTTTAAGATGATCTAGAAGTTTTTAGCATGTCAGAGACATCTGATTCGCACAACTTTCTCCTTCTTCAAAATTACTTACTTTAAAAAAAAAACTTCTGATGAATAGCTATAGTTGCCCATTTTCATCTTTAAGACAAAATGTGAACATCTGCTTGACTACTAAGACAAGGACACCAGCCTTCCTCACTTGGTGTCTTCCAGGCATGTTAGATAAAATTCCAAAATTCTCAGACTTTGAGAGTTCCTGCCTTGGAGATGCTGTACAAAGATGTTATTCTCCTTAGTTGTTCTTCTGTTTTGGAACGATTTCCTTTTATTTGTATTATCTGCCACAGAGGTGGGTTCCTACCAGTTCTTACAGGTTCTTTAGAACCGTTAGTAACTCGGCGATGATGTCACGGAGCCGGTTCCATCGGTGTCTCCGTGGGTGCCACCATCTTGGATTTTGCTTCTGCGCATGCTATTTTTTTTATTGCTGCGCATGGACACGCGCATGCACAGCGCGACCCTGAGCGAACTGGCAGCAAAAGGATCCAGAACCCACCCCTGATCTGCCACTATAGTTTCTGTTGCCCTTATAGTTCTAAGATGCCTACATTTCATGTCGCTTACCACAAATCTGTAGATGTTGCCATCAAACACAAACTATCATTTCTAGACACCAGGGATTCTGTCCTGAAGATATGCATGTTCTCAGTTGACCCAAACATTCACATTGCTACCAAAACACATTCAAATGCTCATAAACTACGTTTGCCTTTGAAGTTTGAAGTTATTCTGTGAATCTGACCGTTGTTCCAGCTGAAGCAACAAGAACTTTTGCACACGTCAAAATCTGTACCGTATGCCAAAATCAATCAAAGTAGCTATCAAATCACAGGCTACAATTTGTTTCTGCTCGCAAGTATGTCTGTGGCAATTTGGACTGATTTTATCATTATTTACCGAAAATATTTTGATTCCAATGCTCTGATTAGACTAAAAAGAGTAGTGCAAGATCTGTATACAATACCAGACAGGAAAATATATCCAAGAGAGGCCATGTTTCTAATGAGGAGGGGGGAAATGGTACTTTAAAAATAGGAACATAACAACAACAGCAAGCCAGAAACTTAAAAAAAAAATCATAGTAATGATGGACAAGATCCAGGAGCTGTTGTGGAGTGGTACAGAGGAAACATGCCATTTCTCTACCATGCAATATTCTATCAAAGAAAGGATGTGATATTTACTGTATAGTGTACCCATCTAAAGTCCCCCCACAAAGCACTTCCTTGACAAGCTGATGGATGACAGGGGAAGTACCAATGCAACAGCATTGCTCCCAGTGCTTGCTATCCCTGCTAACTAAAGTTGCTGGGGGACCATTGGTGGCAAGCGGAGAATGGTATTTGGGGGAAATTACATTTAGATGGAAAGTATTGGGAATTTGCAACTTATGTCTCTGTTTTAAATGTTTTTTTTTTAAAAAATAAGTGATGCTCTTAATTCATTATTTCCCCCCTTCTTAAATTCTTCCACACCCTGTGGGCAGCCAATCCATGCCTTCACATTTACTCTTGAAGCACCTTATATGCACTTTCTCTCAAAGAGAAGCATGTGGGTTTTGGGACATATGCAAAAGGTGGGTTCTCTTGCATCCCACCCTTTCCTTTCTACTAAGTAGGAAGGCAATTTGTTCTTTTAAAACTCAAGCGGAAGTTGTTGGAGAAGAAACTGGAAGCTAGTGGGATTTACCAGCTCTCCTCAGCCTTAGATTTAAGCTTGAATTTTCAGGAAGAAGGGTTTTCCAAGATATCAATTTAACAAATAAGGATCATTTATTTTCAGGAATAAAAGAAAATAAATAAGAACTGCACCAAATTCATTTATTTCCTGGATCTTACATTTAATATAGTGATTATGGTCTTCATACAGGTTCAGTCCTTGCATAGATGTCCATGAGTGCAATGATGCCAGTATGCAAATTAGGTCACACACCCAAAGAATGAAAATTGTGTTATTTCTGTAAGGATAGCGTTATACAAATTATATAAATTTCAGTGAAAATTAGGTATATTCCATGAGAAGTTCTGTTGTACTGAAGTTTGCTCAATCAAACTTTCAAGGCATATAAGTTGAGGATAAACCATGGCCATCCATAGCAACCCTAGTTTTAAGCCAAATAACAAAAGATGCATTGTGACATCACAGGGAAAGCTCCATCCCTTATTAGCTTGCCTACACCATCAGCAGTTTAAACAGGGCACAGTTTACATCACAATGCACATTTTGGTCAAGTAGTTTCAACACTACTGTCACTCAACACATATCTCTCTATATTCCATTATGTTGTCACTTTCCATCATCTTCTGTCCGATTTGTTTTGCCTGATGATGTTAGCCTGGCCCTGGATTTCAGATGCTAAAGTATTCTAATACTTTTGATCCTCCCCCCTCTCTTCTTAAGTTTCTATCTTCATTTCAATGGAGAGGGGAACCTGACTATCAATTTTATTGAACTTCACTTCTGAACAGAGTTATTAATTTAGCACACAGAAATTTGGCAGGCCAAAATCCTAGTGGTGTGGAACTAGATATAATCATCCATTAAAATGTATAGTTTGAATTGCTGTTAAAGGCAGAAATGAAATAGCTGATGAAAAGTAACGATGACAAAAGTTGTAAAAGATATGGCAGGAAGCAGCAATAGGAAAGATTGTAATTAGCAACCACCAATGCCTTAACTGGTCTCTGGTCTGGTTGATAGTTGTTCTATCTAACTATATGATACCAATCACTTCAACCATGATAATGGCAAAGATAAGGAGGGTATTGATTGGGTGGCTCAGAGTATGTATCTGTTACGCATGTCTCTCTTTTACCAGTAGAGGGAAGGTAGTAGTAGTTACCACTGGTGAAAAGTTAAGGTGAAATGAATATGTAATGTTCTGCATGCAGATCATCTGTGTTTAAATAAAAGCAGATAAGAATATTTTATTCAAACTTATTTCAGCAGGTTTTCAAATAATATTTTCCCCAGAACTGCAATACCCTGGAATCGATGCATCACTCAGAGAAAAACAATCAATAAATAGACAATAGGCAGTGCGCCATGATTTAATCAAAGCCATGCTTTCCCCCAAAGGGGTTAGCTTCCTTAAAAGCTTGAAGGAAGGGACAGAAAATCTCACTGTTTTGAAATTCATACATAAACATTTGGATACTTGGCCTGAGATTTCTAAAATAAAATTACTTTCAATTAAAGAGAAGATTATATATCATTAGAGGATAGCACAAATACTAGATCTCATAAAGTGGCAATAATTTTAATTCTAAACTAAGTCTAAACTCAGTGCTTCAAAGAGTAAATTTTATTAATGCAGAGTGCCTTTCTAATTGAAATGGAATAAAAATCAATATATTGCATTTAGATTTGCATCCAGGTTAGTACTTTAAAGAAAGTGGAATGAATAATCAAATGATTCTTTCTAAAAAAAAAAAAACCCAGCTCTGGACAAAGATGGCATACTCTGCAATGAATTATTATATCTTTGAAAACTCAAGTTGCAAGATGTTTCTCATCACATATCACTAAACTCCATATGTTAGACATTTTATTTCTCTAATGCAATGTGATAATATTTCTATTGAATATTTCTACTAGATAACTGTGCAGCAGTAAAGACTAAAACATAAACAGCATTTTATCTTAAAATATTTTATGTTGAAATACTTAAAATTAGATTTTATTTTGCCCAAAAACCCCTTTAGGGACTTTGACAGTCAATAGCATATGAAGTAGCATACCTGGTTTAGAGTAGAATATAATGACTGGGCCAACCCCAACATTTACCTTTTGTTCCTTGTCTTTACTTCTTTCCTTTTGCATCCTCTTTAGGCCTTATTTAATACGTAGGTCCCAGCTTTCATTTGTTCAATGTAGGTACAGACCCAGGCAGGATGCACACCCACACCTTAGTTCTGTTTTGAAAAAAATATTTTGATTACAAAAATAAGTCACTTTTATTAGAAAACAAAGACTACCGACCCCTTTATTTGCAATGAGTACACAGTGATTTTATTTATATGGACTCTTATAATTTTTAGGTTCTGTTCCAGAATCTTTACTTAGCTTTTTTCCAGCTAAGTGGCTCAGTGGTTAAAATGCAGTATTGGAGGCTAACTCTGCCAACTCCCAGCAGTTTGATCCTGGCTGGCTCAAAGTTGACTCAGCCTTCCATCCTTCCGAGGTGGGTAAAATGAGGACCCAGATTGTTGGGGGCAATATGCTGACTCTGTAAACCACTTGGAGAGGGCTGGAAAGCACTATGAAGTGGTATATAAGTCAAAGTGCTATTGCTATTCTATTTTTTTTAATTTGCTTTATTATTTTTCTACCTAATGCATATTTCTCTTACCCTGTGTATCTTTATCTCTAAATTTTTCATACTTATCTTTGTATCCACCTGTGTGGTTTTTTTTCTTCTATAGTTCTCTAATATTCTTCCCGTAGACTTTACTTTCTTTCAACCTAAATTCTCTGTACAAAATTCTGTTCTAATTTGTCAGGTCTATCTTATCATCACCTGTCTTCGTTCCATTCTATCACTTTGCCAACCTGTTTCCCCTGGTTCTTTTGCTGTAGGATCTACTACCTATTGTCAACTGGCTTGATCTTCATTGTGCTGGGAGTGCTATTGTGTGAGAAAGGGGCTCAGTGGAATTACTTACACTGAATTAATTACTTCAGGTATAAGGTCAGTGGGAAAGTGGATTTGACAGGCTTACAAAATTGTTAGTCTTAGTAATGATCTTTCTGGATAGCCAAATGATTCTTGTTTTTTTGAGATTGTTGAGGTCATCTTTGGGGTTTGAATTTTGCTGTATGTAGTTCCCCAGGCTCTTAAATCTGTGAATACCCTGGTCTCCCAAAATACCAGTGTCCTGGGACCTCTCCTAATAACACCCTTGATGGGAATTCCTGACCTTCTCTATTAGATTGGGCCACTTGCCAATGTCCTGGGCCACTGCTCTTTCTTGAGCTTCCTGACTGTTCTGGTTCACCAGCACTCAAAGCTCCTTCAGATAGCTTGGCCAATCCTCTTCTCATTTATTTCTCAGTGCACCACTACATGCAGGATTTCTTGATTCTTCCCCCACTTCCTCTTTCTTTAATTCTTCAACTATTATCTTAGTCTTTAGCATTTTCCTTTTTCTTCAAGCTTTCCTCTTTTGGTTCTTTCTTCTGATTTAGTCTTTGGTTCTTAAACACTTTTTCTTTAGCTCTTCCTTCTGGTGCCACCATCCTGGAAGAATTTTGAATCTCCAGCTGAAGGAGCCACACCAGGGGTGAAATTCAGCAGATTCTGACAGGTTCTGAAGAACCGGTAGGGGAAATTTTGAGTAGTTTGGAGAACCGGTAGCGGAAATTTTGAGTAGTTTGGAGAACTGGCAAATACCACCTCTGGCTGGCCCCAGAGTGGGGAGGGAATGGAGTTTTTGCAATATCCTTCCCCCAGGAGTGGGGTGGGAATGGAGAGTTTGCAGTCTCCTTCACCTGGAGTGGGGTGGGAATGGAGATTTTGCAGTATCCTTCCCCTGCCACGCCCACCAAGCCACACCCACCAAGCCACACCACGCCCACCAAGCCACACCCACAAAACCGGTAGTAAAAAAAATTGGATTTCACCACTGAGCCACACCCCTTTTTAAAGGGACTGGTTCCTGTATTTACATACTACGAGTCAAGTTTAACTTGTGTCTGAGAGCAACCATCAATAGTTAGCAATAAGCCATCTGGAGTAGTATACAGCGATAACAATTCCTAAACAAAGAAGCCTCTCATGTTATGAAAATCTATTCAGAAAAAAGAGTTCACAAAGTTCAACAAAGTATATTTCCCAGTCAGCATAGACGAATATGGAGCTCAAATAAATGAAACCCTTGTTTAAATGAAACCCTTGAAAGCCTTGTCATTCTTCTCCCTGCATTTTATAAACCCTGATCAGTAATATGTTAGTAGCAGTTCCTCATACTTTCAATCTTAAAACGCATGAGCCATGTATAAAAAAGAAAAAGAAATGGGGGAGGCTAACACTTAGGATAATCAGAAAAGGGAATAAAATGGCAACAGCCCAGTGACAGATGGGGGAAGGCCCAGGTCAGGAGAGCTCCCAGCAGGAGTCAGCATGACTGTTTCTTTTCTCTCACTTGGCTCTGCAGGGTGTTGGAATTGCTGCCATTCGAGGTTCGCTGAGGGAGGCCAAAGATGGCTGCTGCACAAGCAGTGATGATGGAATAGTTCTGCTTCCCTTTTCTCCATCTGCTTGGCAACTAAAAGGAAAGGTTGCTGCAGAGGGAGGTCGAGGGCAGCTGCTTTCTCAGTACAGGCTGAAGGGGAAAGAGCTGGGCTTCTTTTTCCCTGCCTCGGTGGCTCTGCAGACTGGGGCACTGGCTGCTGTCCAGCGACAGTGGCCATATACATTCAACAATACACCCAGAAATGGCTTGCATGGCTTCAAGTATCTTCTTGCCTTATTTTTCTCTTATTACCCATATCATTAAGAATAAGAAAGGTGGAAAATACATTCCTATCTACTCAGCACGTTCAGTAGCGTGCGTGCAAGTATATGTCTGTATGCTATCTCCGGATGTACACACTGCAGTCATTGCTCTCTGTCCAAGACACTCTGTGTATTTTCTGTTTGTTTGTTTGTTTTATTGTCTTTGACCTTTTGCCATGTGCTGGCTATGCATGTGATAAATCATTCATTTATTTTTCAAACTTCTTTTTTTTCCCAATCTTTTCTGTCTTTGGAGGATAATAATATAGGGCAAAGTTCAAACCGTTAAATCTTGAGCTAAAGTGAAACACTAGATTGGACTAGAAACAGAAGCAATAGTTGATTTTATTTAGAATTATACTTGAAGAAATCTATTGAAAAAGGGATGACCAAGGGCTGGGCCAAAGAGCGGTTGAGTTGGAAAGCAGGACAGATTTTTCTTCAGCAGGGTATAAAATGGTGTTGCTGTACCTTTTAGACACAGCATCTTCTATTTTCAAGATGTTACATAAGCACTTTGCCAGTGGATCAACTATTGCAGGGTTGCCAAATTTTGGAGATTGGTGGGGAAAATGGGAATTTGGAGAGAATATAACGCTATGGCTATTCTGAGAAAATGGCTGGCAGATGTAACAAGCAGAAGACATCCATTGACTAGGCAGGAAGATTTCCAAACAAAGCACTTGTCTGCAGCCCCTATTATTTTTATTTCCTAAGAATGAGTTCATGATATAAAGGGGGGCATGAAGCATTTTTAGCAATAAAGATTACATTTGAGAATAGTGCTCTGTTTTGCAGCATACCATCTTTCTGCTTTTTATTTTTATTTTACTTTTATTTTTAAAAATTAAAGGTCATAAAAATGGCATAGATCTATGGAGGTTGCAAGGGACATGTCCGTGGGTGCATTGGGGAACCCAGGTGCAAGTATATTTGAATTAGCTGAGGGGAAAGAGAAAAGAAACAACATAAAATAAACTTAGTAGTATTCTTGAAAACCCTGTCAACACCTATGAATCGAAATCTGTATTTGCTAACATGCATGAAAAAGACCAATGAACGTCCAATGACAGGATAGGCTCCCAATGTGTACCTCTACATTTCCACAAAATTATGTTGCCATGGTTCCCCCTTTCCAATCAACGTTAATTGGCAGCGATGAATAGAGGCAGATGTCTAGAATCTCTTACATTCAGTAAATCTGTCTTCTCCAAATTGGTGCCTTCCTAAGATTTTGAAGGAAAGCACTAAGAGTAACAAGGACAGCCACAGACAATAATGATTCCAAGTTGCTCCATCCATTTAGAAATCATAATTGCCCCAGTTTGACAATGATGATGTTGAAGTGGTAGACAGCTTCTGCCTTTTAGGATCAAGCATCAACAGTAAAGGAACAAGAAGTCAAGAAATATGCTGCAGACTAGCACTTGATAGAGTAATCATGAAGGCCCTGGAAATGATTTTCAGATAGTCCGGTGGATCTCTATCTACAAAGATCAAAATAGTGTAGACAATGTTATTCCATGTCACACTGTATGGAAGTTAAAGTTGGATTTTGAAGAAACAGGATAGAAAGATTATTGACTCTTGGTGTTGGAGAAAACTCTTAGAATACCATAGACAGCCAAGAAAATAAACAGCTCAGCAATCAAATCAACCCAGAGTGCTCATATGAGACACAAATTATTATAATTCAGATATATTATGCAAAGATCTGGCTCTCTGGAGAAGGTTCTAATGTTGGGAAACATAGAAGGATACAGAAGAAGAGAACAACCAAGAGCAAGATGGATGAAATCAGTTATAATAGCAATGGGTATACCATTGGACTATCTGAAGGACTAGATTAGAGACAGATCATCTTGGAGAAATCTATTTATGTCCTCCTGGTCATAATCAATCAATCAATTCCTCAATTATTAAATCTATTTTCTCCTGTTTCATAAGATTGTTCAGTCAATGTGTTAAATTTTCAGTGAACTAAACATATTCAAAACCACACAAAGCAATGTTCTGTTTAGTTACAAATAAACCTGCCTGGCTTTTCTCAAACAGCTAAACAAGATTAAGTTTGGTTAATACTTAACATGATGGCATAGCAGCTTAATGACACTGGAACTGCCAGCCAGAAATAGTCTGCACTCGAGCAGTTCGAAGCCTGCTCCACAAGATGGGGTGAGCTCCTGCCGCTCTCTCCCTAGCTCCTGCCCACCCAGCAGTTTGAAAACATGCAATATTGCAAGTAGATAAATTGGTACCACTTTGGTGGGAAAAACCTAGCTGTATTTAGAATAGAATAACAGAGTTGGAAGGACCTTGGAGGTCTTCCAGTCCAACCCCCTGCTTAGGCAGAAAACCCTACACCACTTCAGACAAATGGTTATCTAATCTCTTCTTAAAAACTTCCAGTGTTGGCGCATTTACAACTTCTGAAGGCAAGTTGTTCCACTGATTAATTGTTCTGTCACGAAATTTCTCCTTAGTTAATGACCTTGGTGACCTCAATCTACCTCTTATTAATTGGACTCTAAACGAATGTACAACTGAATCCATACATACTGAGGCAGGGGAGTGGGATACATTTAATTTAGTTATCATACTAACCATAGAAGTAAGGATTATATTGTGTGGAAAATGTAAGCTTTTGGAAAGTACCGAGACGATTGCAAATTGTACCCAAGTATTGCTTCATAAACCATGTACTAAGTAAATAACTTTTGTAACCTTAACTGTAAGAGTTAGGCTGACTGGAATTAAGTGGATGGTGTAAGATAAGCCCCAGCCCTGTAGTGTCTTAATTATCCTTATAAGGGAAAGGCTAGCCATATAACCAATTATAATAGCTTCTTCTTTCTGTATATCTTGGTAGGGTAACGCCTCAGGAA
>QLTV01003393.1:25665-44894 GCA_003457575.1 Thermophis baileyi
CCTTCCTTCCTTCCTTTTCTTCTTTTTCCTTCCCTCTTCATTCTTTCTTCTTCCTTCCCCTCTTTCCTTATTTTTCCTTCCTTGCTCTCTTCCCATCTTCCCTTCTTTTTCTTTGTCTTTCCTCTTTCCCTTTCTCCTTTCCTGTCCCTTCTTGCATGCTCAAATGCAAAAAGGGAAACATTTCTCCTTTTGTTTTCTTTTTAGTTTGTTTTGCTAGCCCTCTGCCAGTGAAAATGGAGCTCGGGGGGGGCCGCACACGCTCCCCCGGGCCCCATTTTCAGCCGCGACAGCCTCCTGCAACCCTCTGCCAGTGAAAACAGAGCTCAGGGGGGCTGCGTGCACCCCCCGGGCCCCATTTCTGCTGGCAGAGGCACCGCGGGCCAGTCCTTTGCTGTTTCCAGGGCGACCCCATGGGCCAGATCTAGGCACCCCTGCATTAGAGGATGCATTCGAGTTCTGGAACACACACACAAGCAATGTGCTGCTGACCATGGATGGCACATCCTCCATCAGTAATCTCAGTAAGCTATAACTTGTACTACTTGACCTTTTCCATTTGCACCTGATTGGGCAGTGATTTAATTTTCCCAATTTATGAACTAACCTTCTCAGTGCTACAGGACAGCTCTAAAGACCTCAATAAATGAGTCCACATCCAGTGTTGACATTTAAGTAATTAAGAAGCCTTGAATCACTCAAGCCAAACCATGAGTTGGTTTGGAGAGAGAGAGAATGGGATCGCTTGGCTCCAGTAATAATAGACAAGGAGTGCCTGGATACCTCAGTTACTCACAGAGATAGAAAAACACATTCTTCACCAGAGACATTGCTCTCTATTTAAAACTTTTGCGAAGGTCTAAGGAAATCTCATGTAATGTGGTGTTCTGTCCCAGCTGCCGAACCGAGAAAAACAACACAAGCAACGTACAAACAAACCTTGTTTAATACTCTTTAAACTACTAATGCTCTCTTAGCAGTCGTGTTTGTTAAAGTCCATGAAATCATAAAGTAGTCCTTTTGGTGCACCAACTGTTAATTAACGCCTTAACAGTTGGCAAGAGTCCAAGCACAAAGCATCAAAGAAGTCCAACAAATTAGGCTAACTGATAATAGCCACGAGAACTTACTGAAGTTGGCAGAAATCCCAGACCTATGAACAGGAAAAGTAATGCCGATTTGAATCAAGGGCTGAACAGGAAAACCAAAGCAATACGTGGATTGAACGGAGTTGTTTCCTGCAACGTGGTTGAGCGTGGTCACTACTTAAATAGGCTAAGGGCGTGGCCAATTAGCCCAAAGTCTTACTCCCGAGGAGACCTCCTCCTGAGTAACCATTCTTGCCTCTTGGCAGCTCTGCGTGCCCGTGCATTAAGAATAGGCTCCTCCTCTTCTTCCTCGTCACTGATGGGAGCTTCTGGAAGTTCTGAAGGCCCTGGCTGAATCTCCGCCTCTGGCACCGAGTCCTCACCAACCTCCTCACTGTCCAACTCAGGTGCCAGCTTCACAGGCCACTGCCCGAACTAGGAACAGGAAAAGTAATGCAGATTTGAATCAAGAGCTAAACAGGAAAACCAAATCAATTCGTGGATTGAACGGAGTTGTTTCCTGCAACATAGTTGAGCGTGGTCATTACTTTAAATAGGCTACGTGGCCAATTAGCCCAAAGCCTTACTCCCGAGGAGACCTCCTCCTGAGTAACCATTCTTGCCTCTTGGCAGCTCTGCGTGCCCGTGCATTAAGAATAGGCTCCTCCTCTTCTTCCTCGTCACTGATGGGAGCTTCTGGAAGTTCTGAAGGCCCTGGCTGAATCTCTGTCTCTGGCACCAAGTCCCCACCAACCTCCTCATTGTCCGACTCAGGTACCAGCTGCACAGGCCGCCGGCGCATCACCACAACAGCCTCTTCGCTGACGGAGTCTGCAACCAGCTGCATGGGTCGCTGGCGGGCCACAACATGTGGATTATTGCCTAGCCAAAAGATCAGATCAAGCATGCTACAAAGCAGCTTGGCCCTATACGTGTATCTCAGCACCAAAACAGATATAACACAGAAGATCTGTGAATGGATCTGTCTCCTCTTCCTCCTCTTTTTTTTTTCAGGGAATTAATATCAACTTTGATTTTGATGTTGAGTAGTATAGATGCAAAAGAAGAGATCTGTTTTTTGATCCAGGTCAAGCTACAGTTTGGTTCTATCCACCTGATTTTTCAATTCAGGATCATCTTTTTCCATAAACATCTGGATCAGATGTTTGTCCTTCCATTTTCATCTGAAATGGAAAAATGTTTGGGCACTATAAACAAAAATTTGGGGTGGGGAGGATTTTACTTTGTGATTCTGGAAAGAACTGCCAAGCTAGTGAGGGTCACCTGACTTTATCAGTGTTCACTTTTTAGTGGATAATGAAAACATCGTTATTTCAGAAATATTAGCTTACGCTATTATTTGTGCTACTTTTTCTGTACTTTTTATAAAAAAATAAATAAAAATAGAATTGTGGAGGAGGTGAATGGTGTCCCTCATAACACCAGAACATTTGCCATAATACCACATCTTGGAGTCAAGCAAGGAAATGGAATGGTATGAGATTCAAGATACAAGATTAAGAGCCGTGGTGGTGCAGTGGTTACAATGCAGTACTGCAGGCTACTTCTGCTGACTGCCGACTGCCTGCAATTTGACAGTTCGAATCTCACCAGGCTCAAAGTTGACTCAGCCTTCCATCCTTCCAAGGTCAGTAAAATGAGGACCAAGACTGTTGGGGGGCAATATGCTGACTCTGTAAACCGCTTAGAGAGGGCTATAAAGCACTATGAAGCGGTATATACCGTATTTTTTGGAGTATAAGACGCACCTTTCCCCCCCCCCAAAAAAGGGTGAAAATCTGGGTGCGTCTTATACTCCAAATGTAGCCCAGGTTTCAGAGGCAGAAAAAAAAAGCAAGGCTCAGAGCTCACAACCAATGAACCTGTTGCTAAAATTCACCTCTGAGAACAGCTGATTGGGGGTATTCCGGGAGCATGATCCACCCGCCAATCAGCTTTTTTCTTATTTTCCTCCCCAAAAACTAAGGTGCGTCTTATACTCCGGTGCGTCTTATACTCCGAAAAATACGGTAAGTCTAAATGCTATTGCTATTGCTATATACACTTTCCCCATCACATATTCAGTCTATGGAATCTGCTGTCACAGGATGGTTACTATAGATGACGTTAAAGGGGGGAATTAAACAGATCTGATAATGCTGCTACCAAGCTGTTTGGATAACTCAAAATGTACACAAATACTCAAGCCTATCAAATATCTATGTTACACTTCAAAAGAATCCTGATTTGCAGGTGCCTGATCAGCCTTGAAATGTGCTCGTCGTAAATTAGGTCAGAGGATTAGAGAATTAGGCCAGGACAAGGGAGGGACCTCCAAGTTTCAATCATTATTCAACTATTAAAATCAGCAAATGATCTTTCAACCACATGCTTCTTGCAAGGCTAAAATGGATGGAGTGAGATCCATGCATGTTAGTCTGAGCATTTTCAAGGCTGAATTCATATATATTTTAGAATTGGAAGGGGGCATTGGGACCATTCATTCCCCTGCTTAGTGCACAAATCCAAATTAAAGCATCTGTGAAAAATGGCTGTCCAAACTTTGCTTCAACACAGACAGTAAGGGGGAGTCCACTACCTTTCGGGGTAACTGGTTCCCCTATCAAAATGCTCTTAAGTGTTAAGAATTATTTTCTTGATATTCACTTGGCTACAACCTTGATCAAACCTGGGCTGCCAGCTTTCCAGTTGACAAGCCCAGCATCTTAACCACTGAGCCACCGTACTGCTCAGGTTCAAAACTCAAGCGCCATGTGATGGGGTGAGCGTCCTCGCCCCAGCTCCTGCCAACCTAGCAGTTCGAAAGCATGCATATGTGAGTAGATAAATAGGTACCACTTCGGTGGGAATGCTCCATGACATACCGTATGCTGCCCACATGACTGAAGAAATGTCTTCAGACAGCACTGGCTCAATGGCCTTGAAATGGAGATGAGCACTTTCCCCTATAGTTGGCAGGGACTAGTGGAGTAAAATCCACAGGGACTCCTTACAACCTGGATCAACCATTCAGGATTTGAAGACTTCTATCATATTCCCTTTCACTTGCCTCTTCTCAATGCTAAAGATTCCTAATTCCTTCAGTCTTTCTTCATAGGACTTTGCCAATTGCCTGCAATCCTTTCTGTTCCATTGTTAAATTGTTACAGGTCCTCTGAATTCCTTATAATGTATGATGCCTATAACTAGACTGGGCTTGGTGTAAGATCTGACCAATGCAGAATATATTAAGTCTTACTTCTTATGTCTTAGTTCTGTTTATGCAGCCTTGAACGCCATTTGCCATTTCACCAACCATAATCATCACTGCTGACTCATATGCAACTTAGGACCAAGTCTAAGGTTCTCATTGGTTAGTAAATAACCCCAGAATTTAATGTAGACACGAATTAAATAAATGCAACATGAATTAAGCTTATTTGCTTATTTGATTCCATTTCTATCTCATCCTGAGCCAGTGACTCTCAGCAGCTCACTAAATGTAACACAGAAAACTATAAAACACTCATGCTGTGTTTTAAGTCTTAAAATAAAACAGTTAAAAAAAAACCTAAATAAAATAAAATAAAGGATTAAGATGGTCAACATAATTAAGATTGGCAGTTCAGTTTCAAGCATTCCCCTTGATCTAGATTAACAAAGATTGGGTATTCTCAGAACTGCGATCTTCATTTTCTTCAGAAATCTTCAGAGATCTTCAGAAAAAAAAATCATCTAAAACCATGCCTTCTAAGGTAGAAGTAGATGTCATAAAATGCATATCCTGATTAAGGCACTAGGCTAGAAAGTGGAAGACCATGAGTTCTAGTCCCACCTTAGCCATGAAAGCCATCTGGGTGACCTTGGGCCAGTCTCTGAAAGTTGTCTTTCAGATGACCTTTCTAAACTGGAGATGCCACGATGGAAACTGGGATCTTCAGCATGTAAAGCAGATGGTCTATCACTAAGTTAAGTTCTAAGGTACAGATATCTGATCACTTTCTGGCCCAAATCTATTGTCAGCCCTGGAGGCCATCTTTTTCTTTGGATCTTCAGGCCTGCCACATTTAGTGCTGTGGGAAACTGGGAGGGGGGATTGCATGGAGTTGCAGGGATATCTAGCCAAAATAACATTCCTTTCTCAGAGAGTCAAGGACATTTGGCCTGCACCTGGAGTGGCGTGACTGGGAGGCATCTCCAGTTGGGACGGTGCATTGATTGGACCATGTGATGGACATGTGGGTGCAGGGGAAGGGACTTGGACTTTCTCTTGGGTGGGGAAAACCCGGAAGCTTTCAGATTCGGGTTTTCCCAGATGTGCCAATATGACATCTCTAATAAAATGGAACTTTGAGGAACTTCTAGCCTTGGATTCTTCTTTCATTTGGGATGTTACTTGGAACCCTGACATCTATATGATCTCTGACATTTGTTTTGGGGAAAGAGTTGTCTCAGCCCAATCCACCTCACAGGGTTGTTGTTATGGGGAAAATAAGAGAAGGAAGGGGTGTAGGATATGTTCACCACCTCAAATTATTTATAAAGATAATCAGGGAGGATACAAATAAACTTGGTGGCAAGGTTTGGGTTGGCTATGGGACCTGCATTGAAAAATGGGGGCTACAGTTGGCCCTTGTGCCTCCCATCGTCGGGGGGTAGGAGGGAGGAAGAGCTATTTTTAGCTATAGAGCATGCAAAACAGCCTTGAAATTTGGAGGCCGAAACAAGTTGCAATTAGTTCTATTTAGTGGTTGACAACAGTTTGTCTCTGGGACTGAGCTGTTGAAGAAAAGTTATTATATCCAAGGATGCTTCAAGTGATACTTGCGCAAGCCATTAGTAGTATCTTACAAATCTAAATCCAGTCTTCTATTTCACTGACATATATGGTAAGGCAAGTCCATCTCATATCTAAACAAGCTTTTTTCCAAGGAACTTACATGTAAGAACTGCTGCTCCAGCAATAGCACAGCAGAGAGTTCAGGAATATAAATAATTTTATGTTTTCCCTGTCTTAATCTCTCTAAAATGGCACACTGGGCCTTAAATGCTAAATCTTAACACCTGCTCAGTATTATAAGGAGAGAGGAAATAATTGTAATAATTCTGGACTTTTGTTTGGGAGATTATTATTATTATTTTTTTACATTCTATAAGATGGAGGCTGTATGTAGAGACGAGTTAACTACCTTAGTGAAATATATGCTGTTCTGTAGATAAATACGATTATACTTTGTTTACTTTAGCAAATTGAAAGTTTCCTGCTGAAGCTAATTTGATAGGCCATATTTAATTAATAAAGATCGTCCCTTGATACTGCTTTATGTTGATCTTTATAGCCAGGTAATTGTCTACTCTCACTGGTGAAACCATCCCAAATTGTCTTTCAGATGACTTTTCTAAACTGGAGATGCCACGAACTGAAACTGGGACCTTCAGCATGTAAAGCAGATGGTCTACCACTAAGTTAAGTTCTAAGGTGCAGATATCTAATCACTTTCTGGCCCAAATCTACCGGTATATGGTCTCTGACATTTGTTTTGGGGAAAGAGGTTCTCTGTTACATACTGTCACCTTAGAAAGACTTTGTACTTAGGCATAATCAATGTGAAAGCTTGAAGCATTGACTTGAACATTGCAAATATTTGCTTCCGGATGTTGCATTCCTAAAGAGAGGAGTAAGACAAAACTTTGCTGCTAACTTCCTCTTCTGAACTTCCAACTGTGCCTGTGACATCTGCGCAGGTGACTGAAGCATTAATAAACATGATGCCTAGAAAATCTCTTCTTCCATGTCAACCTTAAAGAAGAAACTAATTCTCCACCATCTCTATCAATAACAAAATGAGGATGACTTCAAAAGAATTACAGTCCAAAAGATCTTAGGATCAGGAAATATGAATCATAGAACATAGAATCATAGGGCTGGAAGGGATCTCGGAGGTCTTCTAGTCCAACCCCATGCTCAAGGCAGGACACCATCCCAGGCAATTGGTTGTCCAGTCTATTTTTAACAATCTGCAGTGATGGAGCACCCACAGCTCTAGGAAGCAAGCTATTCTATTGATAAATGTCTCTCTACTTCTAGGTTGGATCTCTCTTTAATAAGCTTCCACCCATTACTTCTTGTCCTGCCCTCTGCTGCTTTGGAGAATAAGTCAATCCCTTCTCTGTGACAGCCCTTCACATATTGGAAGACAGTTATCAATGCATCAGCACCAGTTTTATGTGCAACAAGCTTTGAATGCAGAACTTTCTTTGCTGGAGCAACCAAATGTTGACTGAAATTCAACTCAACGCCAGTGTCATCTTTCTACAATGCATAGCAATCCCTGCCCACTTTATCTGTCCATTGTAATTTGTCTACCAGTTCTTTTGGTCCACCTCATTGTTTATCTGACTTTTGAGAGAAGGAAATATTGGGGAAGGGCTTCTTTTGAGAGGCCTCAAAAATGTGGGTGGTTGCTTTTTGTTTTATCACTTGGTAGAAGACCATTGTTCAGAAGAGGGCAGCTCCTTTACTGGTTCACTGATTTGCATTATTCCTTCTTACACATTAACTCAAGAAGCAGAGTGTGAGACAATCGTAAAAAAAAGGGTCATTTGGAGTTTGAGAAATGATCCACAATGTGCAAACATAACTCTAGTTTTGGTCGCCTCTCCGGCCATTTACAAAGCTGATGAGTCATTCGTCATTTGTGGCCTCTGAAGAAAAGTCGAAGTTTTATGTGTCACTTTTTCTTCTAGCTATTAAACAGTCACTCCCCACTTCCGGTCCTCGGTCATCAAATCCACAATGGCATTTCTTAGAAGTCATTGAGCAATATTTACCTCACCTCACTAGGTGCAAGATTTCATTATGGCCATTGAAACATAAATCTGTGCCAGGAACTAACCTATCAATTTTTTTTACAAGGTTTCTTTCTTGTGAAAAGAAGCTTCTGTTTTAATACGTTGCTGTCAGAGTGTTTAATCTTTCTAGGTAATGTTTTGGAGTTCTGCTATTCAAAGTGACAAGAGTGTCACTGATATTGTTGCAGTTTTCCTCTTGCTTATCTTCCTATCATTCTAGGCCTCCTCTCCTTTTCTGAAAAAGGCCCACAGGGAAAAAGATTTTCCTGATATCCTTTAGAATATTTAGCGCCTGGTTATTTGGGGGAACACCTTTCTCTGGTCATTTCTGTCCATCCTGAGAGATTAAGCTCCTTCAGTTGATGAAGAAGCGTCTTGGATGAGAAATGAAACATCTTCAAGGATGTTGGCTCTTGGGGAAAAAACAACAACTTTAGGACAACCATAAATTGGATGACTGAGAATCTCCATGGACAAGCCCTATACCCGTGATGGCGAACCTATGGCACGCGTGCCACAGGTGGCACGCGGAGCCATATCTGAGGGCACGCGAGGCGTTGCCCTATGTCAGCTCCAGCGTGCATGTGCACGCTGGGCCTGCTGATTTTTGGCCTTCTGGAGGGTGGGGGGAGGCCATTTTCGCCCTCCCCAGGCTTCAGGAAAGCCTCCGGAGCCTGTGGATGGCAAAAAAAAAAAGACCCAATGGGCCTACCGGAAGTTTGGAAACGAACTTCTGGTAGGCCCGTTGGGCCGTTTTTCGCCCTCCCCAAGCTTCAGGAAAGTGTCCTGAAGTCTGGGGAGGGCAAAAAACGGCCCAACAGGCCTACTGGAGTTCGTTTCCAAACTTCCAGTAGGCCCGCCACAGGCTCCGGAGGCTTTCCTGAAGCCTGGGGAGGGCGAAAAACAGCCCAACGGGCCTACCAGAAGCCCGGAGGCTTCAGTGAGGCCTGTGCACATGCATGGGGGGGGCAGCGCGGAGGGGGTTGTGCGCGCATGCGCAGGGGGAGGGCATTGCATTATGGATGTGGGCACGCGCACATGCGCTATCGTGCACGCGTGCGCCCTTTTGGCACCCGAGCAAAAAAAGGTTCGCCATCACTGCCCTATACCATCTTGTAGGACAACTGGAGATAGATGGATCTGCTAATATCTCAGTCATAAAGGACTTTACAGGTGACTACCAGGACTCTGAATCATACTTGGAAGCCTATCCGTAATCAGTGATACTCAAAGGTGTCCACAAGAAGAGGGAGATGTGAAAAAACAGTCAAATTTGTGTCCTGATGCAAACATGATTTACATACTTGTATCTCAAGCTTGATTTAGAGTTGTCTGCAACTTCATTTAGGCGTCACCGCATATCTATGCTGCGAAGGGGTGTGATGGGTAAGAATAGGTTGCAGATGGTTGCAGAAGGGCTGACACGCACACTTCCCAAATCCCAACTGTGCATTGGCCAGAGGTGCGTGTCCTATGTGCTGATTGGTTGATCTGACTTCCTGTTCTGTGCTTTGCTGTTTGAGCGCCCTCTAGCCAGAGTGAACATTCGCAGACATATACATGTGACAGCTATGCAACCATTTCTGAATGAAAGATATATATGTTCCTTGATGTGCCATGAAAGAGAAGTCTGATTACATCAGGACACAGGTGTGTGAAACCTTCAAGGATAAAGGGTTGTGGATAAAGTTGTGGCACACATCACTTTTTCTTCTCTGAGGTTTGTTTCAGACAGCTGTGTATTCATACATATCTTTCAGCCATCTCCTAACTTTCAAAAAGTCCCCAACAATCCTCAAGGCCTTCCCTAAAATTTCAAATGCAAGTTCTCTTCCATCCCACTGAATTACAAGTGGTAGAACCAAATGCAGTACATAATTTGCTCATATCATTATAAGTGGTGGTCCTCGTCTTACAACCATTTGTTTAGTGACCATTCAAAGTTACAATGGCACTGAAAAAAATGACTTATGGCCATTTTTCACACTTAAGACCATTACAGCAGACCCCCCTGGTCACATGATTAAAATATGGACCCTTGGCAACTGACTCATATTTATGACGGTTGCAGTGTCCCAGGGTCATGTGATCCCCTTTTGCGATCTTCTGACAAGCAACGTCAACGGGGGAGCCAGATTCACTTAACAACCGTGTTACTAACTTAATAACTGTGGTGATTTACTGAACAGCTGTGGCAAGAAAGGTCACAAAATGGGGCAAAACTCACGTAACGGCTGTCTTGCTTAGCAGCAGAAATGTTGGGTTCAATTGTGGCCGTACGTTGAGGATTACCTGTATCCTCTTATTTGAGGACAAAAAACAGAAGAAGAAACTCCGAAGAGATATTATTTCTTTCTCTCAAGGGCAAAAGTAGAAAATGTTTCCACATTCTGTCTCTGGAAAGCATGGAATACTATTGGCGTATGTCTTTGTTTTTCTGTTTCTCTTTATTTGTGCATCGATCAACCGGATAGATTCGATAAAACAAAAGACGTGACCCAGGAGTGGAAACACATGTTTAATACTCTGTCAGGAGCCCGTTGGAAAATTGTTTTGGAATGGCATGAAAAAAACACATTAAGGATTGTTAACAACCACAGAAGTCCAGTTTTCATGCGCCCCTCCCCTCCTATTACAATCCCATTGTTAATTTGACTGCATTATTGTTTGGAAGAATGTCATGTCCTCCACACAATGAGCATGGCTGTATTTATTGAACGACATATGGTACATTTTCTGCACCACTGGGTGTGAAGAATTTGGAGGCGATGCAAACCGTTTTAACTTTCTACCCATTTTTCTAGTTTAACTGAGCAAATACAGATACATTGTGTGTTACTAATCCCACTCATTTGCAACGGCCAACATTTTGGCTTGGCTGGCCATAATGTAGTGGCCGCTATTTGCATTTGGGCTTCTTTTCCCCCCTAAAGTCCATTCATTCGTAGGGAAATATTCCCGTCCCATTGTACCTGGCCGAAACAGCTTCCAAAACACTTGAAGATTTCAATGAAGAATGAAAACGCATGGTCAGGAGAAAGAAAACAATAATCATCTGCAACACAGAACGATTAAAACCAACCAATCGATTTATGAGTTCCCTTTAGCAGAAAATGTTGCAGAGTTTACTAATTCTTCCGATTTCAGTAAGTAGCAACTTTAAAGGACCTCCTGGGAGTTTAATGTCTACAGCTGAGGCAGAAGCAGTCTTACAATGAATGAAGATAATCTGCTGTGTATCTGATGGAGTTTCCTTGTTCAAACAGAAATCCAGACCTGGGTATCCTCCCTCCATTTCTGTAAACTCTGGGCTCTTTCTGGGAGCACCCTCCCTCCTCCCCCTCCCCTTCCCCCCAGATTTCAATTCCACCTCCAATAGATGTGGCAGCTTCCATTTAAATCTGTCACAATGCATTAGTCAATGGCACATTGTTTGGGGTCACTGAGGGGAATAGACTCATGGCCTTGCTTGGCACTGCTGATCAAATCAGCTCAGTTTATGCTGCTCAAACACATTGATTCACAACCGACAGAAAACTGTGAGTGACATAATGTTCCCTGCAACACTTGGAAAATAACAGGAACTGGACATAGTATAGAGCTCCAGATCTTCTATGCATGGAAAAGGGGACTCCCAATTTTGTAGACGTCCCATAGACCACTTTGTTCTGAAGACTAGGTAAAAGTGAAGGTAAAGTTTTCCCCTGTCCAGTCATGTCCCACTCTAGGGAAGGTGTGCTCATCTCTGTTTCTAAGCTGAGGGAGCCAGTGTTGTCCGAAGACACTTTCATGGTCATGTGGCTGGCATCAGAGGTGGGTTCCTCCTGTTTCGGACCGGTTCTATAAAACCGGTAGTAACTTGGCAGCCTGGGTCACTAGAACCGGCAGCAACCCAGGCCTGCCACGCCCCCGAACCGGTTCTCTCGGCGGCACCATAGGCGGCGCCATTTTGTTTTTTGCTTCTGCACATGTGCAGAAGCTTTTTTTAAGCACTGCGCATGCGTGAAGCATGCGCGCGCCCACACGGTGCATCACTGAACGAACCTGCAGCAAAGAAAAGAAGAACCCACCCCTGGCTGGTATGATTACATGCCAAGGTGTATGGAACGCTGTTACCTTCCCACTGAAGAGGTACCTATTTATCTACTCGTGTTTGCATGTTTTCAAACTGCTGGGTTGACAGGAACGGATGGAAGCCCACTATGTCACACGATACTTGGATCTTGAAATGCCAACCTTCCGGTCAACAAGCCCAGCGACTTAACTGCCAGGCCACTGTGCTCCTTCTGGTCTGAACTCTAGAGGTGGACAACTTCTGGTTTGTAACTTCTCTGAATATCTTCCACAGTTAAACATAAATTTAGTAGTTATTGGAATATTCACTCTAGAATAGATTTACAGTATATTCAGAAATTAAAATGCTTTATGGAAAAGACTAGGGTAGACAACTTTTACCCTAATTTAAAATATGTAACTATAATTACTGTATTCTCACATGATGAAAGATTCCATGGGATATAAATCTGGCATATATCCTTGCTTTCCTTTCTATTTAATTTAGTAATCATTGTTAGGTACTTATAGGTTCCAAAGCTTCTGAAACCTCCCCAGATGATGTCCATAAAAACCACCAAAACAAAATCACTTGCTTCTTAATTACACATTTGAATGGCCAAAATTTCACAAAGTCACCAAAATTTGCAGACTTTTGGTCTTCTTACAAAAGGTTGCAAAAGATCTCACAAGGTAGAGTGACCTTGTCAAGGTAGATTTTGATACACAAAGACATACAGTATAGATGCAGATTCACACATGCACACACAAACACTCACATTTTAATCACAATCATGGTGTCTGGCTTTCCAAAACCATGCCAGATTGTTTAAGTGCAACGTATGCAGGTGACTCAAAACTACCCAATCTGATTTTTACTCTGCAATCAGATGATTGAAGTTGGTCAAGTAAAGTGTGTGTTTTATTTAATTTTTTTGCTAAGAAAACACCCTGACCTCACGCTATTTGCTATTGTATAAGCAAACATTCAGGGCATAAAGGCATCCTGGAAGGCAAGTCAATGAAGTTCAAGATACCAAATCAACCTTTAGCCACTGGGACATCTTCTAAGTATAAGGACTTAGAAATCATTACAACTAAAGAATTCAGGAGATGATCCGGAGAATGTGAAGAAGCAGGTGAATAGAGAGAGCAAGAAAGGCCATGGAGACAATCAGCTAGGCATGATCTTGGTCCGATAAACTCTGATTGTATTGAGATGTCACATCCTAATTTGAACGTACCCAAACTCTTTGGGTCAGAGGATATATATGGAATTTCAAGACCATATTATGGGAAAATAAAAAAATGATGTAGAACAGAGGTCTCCAAATTTGGCAACTTTTAGAAATTGTGGACTTCAACTCTCAGAATTCTCCAGCTAGCATGGCTGGCTAAGGAATTCTTGGAGGTGAAGTCCACAAGTCTTAAAGTTGCTAAGTTTGGAGACACCTGGTATAGGGAAAGCATCAAGATGAAAAGTCATTGTTTCTCAATCTAGCTGCCCTCTGGTATCCTTTAGGTGTGGATGGGGGAGATCAAAATCTGCAAGGCGACAGCTGTGGCATTGCAATACAACCTGTGTCCCCTTTGTTGGAAGAAATATACATCTGGTTCAGTTCCAAGTGCGGAAAAAGACACTGGAAACATGGAGGCTGACTGGAAAGATGGTTTATTGATGGACAGGACCACATGGGTCTGAGGTCCTGGACAGCTGACCACATGGAGTGGAGAGTGAAGGTTATTTATACGCTGTCTTGGGCCTTGCCCTTGATCTTCCTGTTCCTGTGCAAGAAATGTATTCTATTGGCTGTAGTCAGACTCCCTTGGGACCATGCAGGGGTCATAGCTGACCGTGTAGGTTTTCTGATTCAAGCTTGGTTGAAGCTTGCTGGGTGATGCAATGAAGCGGCTTGTTGTGCCATGTGGTGAGCTCTGCTGCTAGATGGTAGACGGCTACTCCTATTATGTCCTGAGGGGTCATGTCTTAATCCCATCACCCTGGAACTGAAGGTTTTTTGTCAGCCGAGGTGGCGCAGTGGTTAGAGTGCAGTACTGCAGGCTACTTCAGCTGACTGCTAGCTGCAGTTTGGCAGTTCAAATCTCACCGGCTCAAGGTTGACTCAGCCTTCCATCCTTCCGAGGTGGTTAAAATGAGGACCCAGATTGTTGGGGGCAATATGCTGACTCTGTGAACCGCTTAGAGAGGGCTGTAAAGCACTGTAAAGCAGTATATAAGTCTAAGTGCTATTGCTATTGCTATTGTCTTGTAGATAGGCTGGCCCAGTCCTTCTCAATGGGCACCAAATATCTGCTGGGGGCAGGGAGCTGAAGCTCTGAGTTTCTGTCTCCCTTAAGATTTCTATTTCTCTTTTAGGGGAAATATAATATTCTGCCTTTTTAATATTCCCTAAAATATTTCATTCTTCTAGGAGAGGGGTGGGTGCTAACTTTCTACACCTTTTTATGTGCATGGAATGCTGACCCACTTACGAAAGGGGTGGGGCTTGTAGACTCCTCCTCCAATCACGGAAATGGCTGAAATAATTCTGGGAGTTGAAGTTCACACATCTGGTAGATGCTATGCCTGGGAAAGGTTGCTAGATTAGCCAGCAGATACTGTTGTAGAATTAAAGAGGCAGAGAGAAAGAAAGATGTTGGCATGTAATTTTCGAAGACACGTTTCCTTGCTTCTCAATGGTGTAGACATTTCTTTCCATGTGTCTGGTCACGGATAAAATATGTTGCTGGAAACTTTATGTCACTGGTCAGAAAAGGAACTCCATAAATGTACCTCATGCAAGTTATTAAGCCTTTTCCGTTCCCTTTGTAGAACAGAAACTTTTACAATGTGATTTCAAGACAATGATGCAACAATTGACCTTTGTTCTGTTTGGTGTGAATTTCCATTGTCTTCCTGATCTTCAGCCTCCGCAGCTTTCCCTTCCAGTTAAACAGGCTGAGCTCTTTTCAATACAAATACTTCTAGATCTGGGGATTAATCCAGTATTACAGTGATATTGGTTTTTAGATTAAACTGGCCACTTCTTAAAGACTTTCTACAATTAATCATCTACAGTACCTCTGAATCAACCGGCTAGCCATTTAAATTGAGGTAACTTTTAGAATTATGGAATAAGTGAGTTGGAAGGGGCCATATTTAGGTTATTATTAGGAATATTAGGAATATTCTTGATTGGGCAAGTGTGATTGGACATACAAGGAATTTGTTTCCGGTGCATAAACTCTCAGTGTACATTCAAACAACAAAGTGGTAAGTCATAGATCATAAATCATAAGATACACTCATAAATCATAAGACAACAAACGATAAATCACAAGATACCAATAGGAGAAGTAGTAGGAAATATGAGAAGATGAGAAGATGAGAAGGATAACAGAAATAGAACCCTACTACATGGGTAAATATCTTTAGGCATAAATAGTGCTGTGAAAATTAGGTGTTTAGCAGAGTGATGGTATGGGGGGGGGGAGAACTATCTTTGTGTCTAGTTGTTTTGGCATGCAATGCCCTGTAGCTTTCAGCTTCTCCCTCTATTGCTTGTACAAAAAAAGAGAAAAGGTTAAAGAAAAGAAGTTATCTTGTCTAACCTCTTGCACAGTGCAGGAATCTACTGAAGGAGACCATCCAGTGTGCCTTCAGTGAGAAGATCCACTGCTATTCTAGGCAGATGGTCCATAGCTTAACCTTGTTCACCATCAAGAAATTCCTCCTAAAAATCAACCTACATCTTCTTTCTTTTCATTTCTGTTCTACTCTCATTTTCAACAGAGCACAACTCCACCTCCTAGTGCCCAGGGTAAACATTTTAGATATTTGTAGACTGCTATTATATCTCCTATACAGTCTTCTGTTTTAGAGGTAATCCTCAACTTACACCCCCCCCCAAAAAAGCTACCACACCCTGGCTTTGAAGTTCCAGTGGCTACCCCAAACACGTTTATGTGACCACACTTTGGATGCCTGGCAGGGGTGGGTTCCAACTTACCTTGCTGCCGGTTCGCTCCCTCCTGTGCCGCGTGGGTGTGCCTCGTGCGCGCATGCGCAGTAACAAAAAATCCAGAAAAAAAACAAAGCCAAAAAAAAAAGATGGCGACTGCATGCACAGTGCCGGAAGTCGGCTTCTAAGCATGCTCAGAAAGGAAAAAAAAAATTAAAAAATTCAAAAAAAAAATCAAAAAAAAAATTCAAAAAAAAGATGGCGGCCCCCACGGACCGGCACCGACCGATCCGGTTTGGTGACATCATTGTGACATCACCAGCGGGCCGCTAGCAGTTTTGGAGAACCGGTCCGAACTGGGAGGAACCCACCCCTGATGCCTGGCAAATTGCCCACTCTTAAAGTCTTTGCAGCGACTTGCAGTCACGTGGTTGCGATTTTCTGTGGGTTTTTTCCCGGAATCTGTCATTTACTTCTGCTTTTGGGCACAAACTGCCTATAGTGAACAATAGGCTCCCTTCATAGTCACTCTCCTCACTTAATGCTGCATTTGCTTAATGCCTGCCAAGTTCACTTTACAACAGCTGCATTCAGTTAACAACCATAATAAAAAGAGGTCGTAAAATCAGGATTATCCCGCTTTATGACTGTCAGGACTTATGACAATGTAATTGCCAGGCTCATTAAGCGAATGTGGCAGTTGTTAAGCAAATCTTTTTTTTCCAATGGGTTTTTTTTTTTTTTTTCAAAAATTTGCAAAATTTCAGAAACCTGCCAAAAATTTTTGAAAATTGCAGTCACGTGACCTGCCATAAAGGTGAGCCAGTTGCCAAGTGCCTAAAATGCAATTATGAGACTGCAGGGGCTGCAGCCATCAGAACCTCAAAATCAGATTGTAAGTACCTTTAGGGAACCTGTTGTCACTCTGTACAGTTGCTAATTGACCAGTCATTAAGCGAGGACTACTTGTACTTTGCAGACTATAGATCCCTAGTTCATCCCTGCCTCAAATCCTATAGGGTTTCTCACAAATAGAATGTACGTAGGACAGAGGTGAGCAACTACTGACTTGGGGACTTCCTACAATCCTGGAAACCCCATTTTATGTTTTCTGCCTAAAGCTCTTTTTAACCATGTCTCTGGAATTGATGTCAGTCCTCCGAATGTGATTAATTATGTGCCATCCCACCACATAGATTTTCTCCATGACCCTAATTAGCTGCATATAACGATAGTAATGTAAAAATAAGTACTGAAATATACTTCATACTGTTTAAAAATCTTTTCTCCCTACGAAAAGAAAAATGGGAAATGCTGCCTGTTCTCAAGTGCATAAAATAGTTTGCCTCTTAATAATTACATAGCTAACTAGTTAGAAATTACTTTGCCAGATTAGTAATAGCACAGGAAGGGAGAAGCTGATAGGATGGGACAGAGAAATACATAAATCCCGTCTCTGGCCTACAATGAAAACAACCACATTAAAACAGCTCTAACATACAGATGTGTAAAGAAGAAGAATCTGTGGAGTTGAGAAATATTTACAGGGGTCAGAATTAGATGGAGAGAGGGGGGGAGGAAGAGAGAGACTTAGTAAAAAGATTGATAGGAGAGAGATGATAGATAGATGATAGACAGATAGATAGATAGATAGATAGATAGATAGATAGATAGATAGATAGATAGATAGATAGATAGATAGATAGATAGATAGATAGATAGATAGATAGATAGATAGATAGATAAAGACAGACAGACAGACAGACAGACAGACAGACAGACAGACAGACTTAGAAACAGTAAAAAGATTGATAGGAGAGAGATAATAGATGATGATAGATAGATAGATAGATAGATAGATAGATAGATAGATAGATAGATAGATAGATAGATAGATAGATAGATAGATAGATAGATAGATAGATAGATAGATAGATGATAGATAGATAGATAGATAGATATAGATAGATAGATAGATAGATAGATAGATAGATAGATAGATAGATAGATAGATAGATAGATAGATAGATAGATAGATAGATAGATAGATAGATAGATAGATAGATAGAGAGACAAAAGAACAGACAGACAGACAGACAGACAGACAGACAGACAGACGTGACAAGGTCCCATGAAAGCCATTTGAAGGAAAAGAGAGAGGTACACGCAATAACCGAATATTTCCTTGATGCACCATCAAAACAATTCTCTTTCAGAAAGTTCAAATATAGTTAGCCTAGCTGATAGTGTTCTCTTTTGATTTATTAAATGGCTCCGTTCTTAATAAAGAAAATGGTTGCGATGGTTATGCATGGAGATGCTTGTTAACAGCATCATAAAAATGAACTTTAAATAGCAGTGTTCTCAGTTTACAGGTGTAATTAGACGAAGTGCAAACGATTATATACTTTTATTAGAAGAATAGCCTTCATTCCACCACATCGGAACCTTCTCAACTTTCCTCCTTGTTATTATTATACATAAAAGTTAAGTGAATTATGCTACGCACAATTAAAGTATTATCTAGTCATCCTTACTTGGTTTACACTTCCTTGAAGATCATACGTAGCCACACATATTTATAAAATCAACATACATTATGAATCGTACTTTCCATTATTTTGTGTAAACTTTTCATTTAAAAGAGATCTTTTGCAAATGATTGCCAAATAAACTGTGTGCCCACACATCCTATTCCACTTTCCTATTTTTTTTCCTCAGATACGAAAACTATGCTGGTATTAAACCAAGTTTCCCAGAACATCTGCATGGAATAACTGTGTTTTACTGATTGGGCCTGCTTTTCAAATGAAGTCCTCCTGGACACTATTGTGCATGGAGATATCTTCCTGGGCTCTTTCTAGGAGCTTTGTTTTACTTCATCTTCTAAATATTTAAAAAATACTTGTTAGGTGTACATTCCCACCTTTTCTCTAGGAGTTTAAGCAGGGGTGAAATCCAGCAGGTTCTGACAGGTTCTGGAGAACTGGTAGCGGAAATTTTGAGTAGTTCGGAGAACTAGCATATACCACCTCTGGCTGGTCCCAGGAGTGGGGAGGGAATGGGGATTTTGCAGTATCCTTCCCCCAGGAGTGGGGAGGGAATGGGGATTTTGCAGTATCCTTCCCCCAGGAATGAGGAGGGAATGGGGATTTTGCAGTATCCTTCCCCCAGAAGTGGGGAGGGAATGGGAATTTTCCAGTATCTTTCCCCCAGGAGGGGGGGGGAAAGGGGGTTTTTAAGGAACCTTCCCCCAGAAGGGAGGGGGAAGGGGGGC
>QLTV01003393.1:61124-75737 GCA_003457575.1 Thermophis baileyi
GGTCCCTTCCAACTTTGTTATTCTATTCTATCCCTATCCCTATCCTATTTTCCAAAGCACCTGAAGGCAGGACAAGAAACAATGGATGGTTTTTTAAAGCAAAGAAAATATTTTTTGTGATAAATGGGTAAATAAGAAATGATAAGTTGGTTCATATAAATAAAATAATAAATTATAATGAGAAATAAGGAATTAAGGATGGAAAGGATTGTTTTTGAATTAAAGGGTTTTAACTTGAAAAGGGAATAAGAAAGGTTTGGGGCAAGGGCAAACGGTGATATTGTTCAAATGTTAGAAAAAAAGTAGGAGGAAAATAAAATAAAGAAAAATAGAGAGAAAGAATATTATGGTAGAAATGAAAATATATAAATTGTGTTTGGGGATGTTATAAGCTGTACAAATTTTTTGACCTGGTCAATACTCTGTTCAGAGAAAATACATTGTTTGTTTGTTTGTGTGTGTGTGTAAAAAATAAAAAATTTATGCAAAAAAAAAAAAGAAACAATGGATGGAAACTAATCAAGGAGAGAAGCAACCTAGAACTAAGGAGAAATTTCCTTAATTCCTAGAATTAAAGAGAACAATTAATCAGTGGAACAACTTGCCTTCAGAAGTTGTGAGTGATCCAACACTGGAGGTTTTTAAGAAGAGATTGGACAGTCATTTGTCTGAAATGGTATAAGGTTTCCTGCTTGAACAGGGGGTTGGACTAGAAGACCTCCAAGGTCTCTTCCAACTCTGTTATTCTACTATTCTGTTATTCTGAACATGGCAGTCATTAAGTGAAGCTATTGTTCACTAAGGGGCCAGAAATCAGAAGTAAATGGCAAATTGCAAATGGATGGTTTCTGGCAAAACTATTGTAACTCGTGTTCCTATGACCACGGGGTACCTTAAACAATTGTAACTGTAGGCTAGTTGCTGAATGCCCAAAATGTGATCATATAACCATCAGGGGAGAGACGTCTGAACTTTGAAACCAAGTCATAAGTATCTTTTGGGAGGGGGGTGTCATTGGAACTTTGAGCAGTCACCAAGCGATCAGTTTTAAATAGAATAGAATAGAATAGAATAGAATAGAATAGAATAGAATAGAATAGAATAGAATAGAATAGAATAGAATAGAATAGAATAGAATAGAATAGAATAGAATAGAATAGAGAGTTGGAAGGGACCTTGGAGGTCTTCTAGTCCAACCTCCTGCTTAGGCAGGAAACCCTATACCATTTCAGACAAATGGTTATCTAATCTCTTCTTAAAAACTTCCAGTGTTGGAGCATTTACAACTTCTGGAGGCATGTTGTTCCACTGATTAATCGTTCTAACTGCCAGGAAATTTTTCCTTAGTTCTAGGTCAGTGCTGTCAAACATGTGGTGTCATGGCAGCGTCACGTGACGTATCAGGACTTTCCCCCCCTTTGCTAAACAAGGCGGGGGCAGGGGCGGAGCCAGCACATGACGCATCCGGCCCGCGGGCCACGAGTTTGACACCCCTGTTCTAGGTTGCTTTTCTCCTTGATTAGTTTCCATCCATTGCTTCTTGTCCTGCCCTCAGGTGCTTTGGAGAATAGCTTGACTCCCTCTTCTTTGTGGCAGCCCCTGAGATACTGGAACACTGCTATCATGTCACCCCTAGTTCTTCTTTTCATCAGACTAGACATACCCAGTTCCAGCAACCATTCTATGTTTTAGCCTCCAGTCCCCTAATCATCTTCGTTGCTCTTCTCTGCACTCTTTCTAGAGTCTCAACATCTTTTTTACATCATGGTGACCAAAACTGGATGCGGTTTTAAGTCGAGAGCTACCTGTACTGTACCGAAAGTGCTTTTTTCAAGAGGCAGCTAGACTTTCTTGAAAGAAAGTCCAGTTGCCTCTTTAAAAAACCACCTTTGGGAAAACTATGACCAGGATGACTGAGAATCTCCATAGATACCTATACTGTAACACAACTCTTTTTTTTTCCAGTGGAGCAGCAATGGACCAGTTCTCAGTCCTTTGCAAAAGATTTCAGAGGGTTGTGTAGGAGCATTAGCAAAATGAGGTTAAAAAAAGGTCAAGATGTGGCTCCCTGGTGTTAGGTGCCCTACTGCAGCTGAATTTGAAACAAGGAGAGGAGAGTGCAAGGGGTAGGCAGAGAAAGAAAAAAATCATTATGCAAATGAAAGTTTGCTAATGTCAATGGGCTCTGACTCAGTATTTGCAATTTTTAATATGCAATCCTGTTTTACATCACAAATGAGAATTCTTGAGGATTGATGTCTACAAATGGTTCAGTTGCTAGAATTATGAAACGGGTAAGAGGCTGTATTTTTTTGCAAGATTATTGTATGTGTGACGATGGAAGAATACCGAAATTCCCACAGTGGAGGAATGGATTGTAAAAATGTCAGAACGAGCTAGAATGAAAAAACTGACCTGTTTTGGTCACACACACACACACACACACACACACACACACACAAACCCACAAAAACTTTTCTAAAAAAAATTGGAAACCTTATATGAACATTTTGCTGAAAGAAAAAAGAAATGAAAAAAAAAAGATTTATGGATTTGAAGCCAAGTTTCACCTAATCTGTACCTGTACAATTGATTTTTCTTGCCTAAGTGTAAAACTTTACCTTTCTCTACATTGAATTTCATTTTATTAGATAGGGCCCAGTGTTCAGGGTCTGCCGAGATCCTTCTGGATCTTAAGCCTATTTTCTGGGATATTGGCTATTCCTGCCAGCTTAGTGTCATCTGCAAATTTGATGAGTGCCTGCCTGCCTGCCTGCCTGCCTGCCTGCCTGCCTGCCTGCCTGCCTGCCTGCCTGCCTGCCTGCCTGCCTATCTATCTATCTATCTATCTATATATCTATCTATCTTCCTATCTATCTATCTATCTATCTATCTATCTATCTATCTATCTATCTATCTATCTATCTATCTATCTATTCTATCTTTTTTCTACTCCAACTCCCAAAACTAAAACAAACCATGTAAATATTTTTTTTTCTGTTTTCTGATAATGTTCCAGATCGCTTCGTGTTTTATTTGCAAAACAAAATACAGCTTATGAGCAGAAACCTAGTGGTCCTTCACCCGTGTTTCATTTTAATTCATTCAAGGAAATAGGGCATGAATAATACTGCATGACATTCTCTCACTGATGTCACGGTTATGCTCCACTCCAAAGAAGGTCATCTTCACATCAGAGAAACATAAAATTGCAAGCACAATTCGCAACTCATTTCCCCTCCTAAATATCCTGCCCGGACTTTTGTTTGAAGATGCAATTTTGGGGGAAGGGATGGGGAGGAAGGGAGCTTCCATTTACAAATGCTTAGAAGCAAAATAACTGGAAAACAGATGGCTTGAAAAAGTACGAGAAACAGGTAAGAATGAGACACAGATGGGCACTATTGCACTAAAAGACAGATGACAGAATATAATAGCCAAACCATTGGACAGATTTTCTAAAACATGTTTTTATCCCATCTTTATTATTTTTATAAACAACTCAAGGCAGCAAGCATACTGAATAATATTCCTTCCTCTTCCTATTTACCCTGCATCAATTTGCTGATGAAACTCCCTCATCCCACATTATAATTTTCAGGATCGTTTTAACTCTCATTAATGCTGATGTGAATTTAGTTTCCTTTGCGTAAACAGAAATGCAATCAAAATAAGACTGCTGAAAAATCAAGAGAAAAGCTGAGATCAGCAGAATCAGGTCAAAATATTTGACTTCATCCCATCCTACTCCCAACCCTCTGATCAGAACTGAGCCCAAATTTTCTCTTGCTAAGCAAGACAGTGAGTAAATGAGTTCTGCTCCATTTTACAGTCTCTCTTGCCATAGTTGTTAAGTGAATCACTGCAACTGTTAAGTTAGTAACATGGTTGTTAAGTGAATCTGCCTTCCCCATTGACTTTGCTTGTCAGGAGGTCGCAAAAAGGGATCACGTGACCCCAGGCCACTGCAACCATCATAAATATGAGTCAGTTGCCAAGCATCTGAATTTTAACCACATGACCATGGAGATGCTGCAACCATCACAAGTGTGAAAAATGCTCATAAAATGCTTACTTTTTTCAGTGCCGTTGGAACTTTGAGCGGTCAGTAAATGAACTGTTGTAACTCGAGGACTACCTGTATACTGTAAGGGAATTTCTTTAAAGAGGATCAGAAAGGAACACTCAAGTTTTTCATATCTACTGTGCCTAATAACATGAGATCAGTTTCAATTCCTCCTCCTGAAGATCTGGGAGAGAAAAATCGCAGAAGACTCTTTTCCCTCAAACTATGGAGTTAATTTGTCACTGAGGTAAATGTGAACTCCAGATTTCCCAATTCCTACATTTAACTCCTGGATTATTCCCATCATTAGCAAGTTAGTCAGAATTAGTAATGTCCTCCAGATGTTCCATATGCTGGGGTAACCATGTGGCATTTTAAAAAGGTTTCCAGCTTCCAGTGAAGGCCAGAGGATCAGCAAGTTAATGCCATATTTCTCTGGTAGAAAATCTAGCTCAATTTCCAATGAGGTCACAGACAAAAATCCAATGGATTTTATTTGTGTGCGTTGATGCTCACCCAGTTGTTAAATGCCAAAATCCTATGTGAGGACAGAGATGGAAGACTACTGTGGGAAAAGTACCACAGCTACAGTAAATCTTTGTGCAATCCATACTTTCCTAATCCATGGGCTTAGAAAAACAGTAAAATAAACAGAACAGATTATCTCACCAAGATCAAACTGTCTGCACTATCTCAGTGAAGATTTCTGTAGTAAAACCACTGCCTGTCAGAATTGTTGGTTTTATAAGCTGATTTTTTTTTTGAACGGTGCATTCTACGGTGCATTCTTAAGAAACATGAGGACTGGAACAGTATAGTGCTGATCTGGATTCCTATATGTGCTACCATTGATCTCCGGTATATGCAAGGTCATTCTTCATGGCTCCACACTATAACTTTTTAAAAATGTTCTTTTAAAAAAAAATAGCCAAAGGTTGCTATGTCACTGGAGGGGGGGCATGATGGCTCAGCGGTTAAAGATGCTGAGCTTGTCAGCAGGAAAGCTGACAACCTGGGTTTGAGACCCGAGTGCTGTGCGATGGAGCGAGCTTCCGTTCCTGCCCCAACTCCTGTCCATCTAGCATGCAAATGAGAGTAGATTAAGAGGTACCACTTTCGTAGGAAGGTAACAGCGTTCCATGCGCTTTTGGCGTATAGTCATGCTGGCCACATGATCGTGGAAAATGTCTTTGAACAATACTGTCTCCATTAGCCCAGAAATGGACATGAGCACCAAGCCCTAGAGTCAAACCTGACTGGCCAGGGAAACCTTTACCTTTGTTATGTCACAGTGCAAAATGCTCACACTCTATCCCCAACATTGGTTCTGTATGAACCAATGGATGAAACTGGAAGAAGACTAAGAAATGTTGAAAGTAATCAGATGGTTTTGAGTTGCCTAAATATTACACTATTATGAGAGTAGTCTGATGTAGTGGTTAAAGACAGCAAGCTAAAAACCAGAAGACTGTGAGTTCTAGTTTTGCCTTAGGCACAAAGTGACCTGAGTGACCTTGGACAAGTCCTCCTATCTCAGCCCTAGAAAGAAGGTGGCAGGGGAAAACCACTTCTGAAATCTTGCCATGAAAACTGCAAGGACTTGTTCATTTTGTTACTTGGATGTCAAGGTTAATTTAAAGGTATCCAAAACAAAAACTAAAATAAAATGCACCACCTTATTTAGAAGATATGGTCATGCATTGTCAATTACAGGTAGTCCTCGACTTACAACAATTTGTTTAATATCCGTTCGAAGTTACAATGGCACTGAAAACAGTAACTTATTACCTTCTTTTGTATTATGACCATTGCAGCATCCCTATGGCCAGGTGGTCATTTGTGACCTTCTGACAAGCAAAGTCCATGGGAAACCATATTCACTTAATGACCGTGTTACTAACTTAACAACTGCAGTGATACACTTAACAACTGTGGCAAGAATGTTTTAAAATAGGGCAAAACTCACTTAACAATGATCTCACTTAGCAACAGAAACGTTGGGCTTAGTTGTGGTTGTAAGTCAAGAACTACCTGTACAGAGTAGCTAGGTTCACACAAAAATATAATCTGGAATTTGGTTTAAAAAAAGTATAGTTACAGTGATAACATAACTGTGATGCCCAAGTTGAATATCTACTGAGAATAGTCAAAAAAGTCAAGATGGCAGCTACAATATTGAGACTGAAGCTACCTAGTTTTTATGTGTATGTGACACATACTCTTTTAAGTTTTTAACCACATCCTGTGGACATCTCTACCATCTGTTGACCCACTTCATGTAAGGTGCTGAGTCAATGCTAGATTTCCTACTGGGTGCGGAGCGATGAAGTAGCCAACCCAAATTTTATCTAAGATTAGTAAGTTGTACAAACCCACCAGAGTTTTGAGCGCAATGTCCTGTTGGGAAATCTGGCATAATGCAATCCCTGATGGGTAATGATTAATATATGCAATTAGACTAATGAGACTGTTTGCAATAAATAAATTGTATTGCAAACAGTCTCATTAGCCTAATTCTTTGCTTTTGCTGTAAGATGCTGGTGAAGTATAAAGAAGTATACAACATGTCCCATTAAACAATAAACAGATTCTGCACTGGATAGGTGATCCTTCACCCTGGACTAGGTGACTTCCAAGCTCTCTTCCAACTCTTATTATTATTGATTATTGTTTATTGTAGGGCACATTCCCATCACATTTTGGTAAAGACAGAAGAGATAAAAATACAAAATATGGAAATATAAAGTCTAAAGTATTATAAATGTATGTCTAGCTTACAGATATAATTTTTTTTGCTTCATTTGTCACAGCCAGGAAATCAACAAAGTCTCCATTGTAGGCTCTGTGTTGGCACTCTATCACTTATATGTCGGATAGTTTGTTTTTCAGCGCCACAATCACAACTCGGTGATGGTATTCTGCCCCACTTATAGAGGGAGTCTGCACATCGACCATGGCTAGTGCGAATTTGTTTCAATGTTGTCCATATCGCATAGGGATGGTCAACATTCTAGCCCTCTAAGACAGTGATTCTCAACCTGTACTCCGTGGACCCCTGGGTGGCCACAATGTCATTTCAGAGGGTCAGCAAAGCTTGAACAAATGTTATGATTTAAATCTTGAGTTAAGTTTTGGTGGTTCGTGGCCATGATCCATGGCCACAAAGGTATTTAAAGGGGGTCCGTGGTGAAGAAAAGGTTGGGAACCATTGCTCTAAGAGATTCCTGAACCAATGGAATTACAAAGGAGGAATAATAATCACCTTTGATTGACTGGACTCCACCTTTAAAATAATGACAACTGCAACCATAGCAACAGAGGAAATTAAAACGTTTGAGCTGGTACATGGTGAGCAGTCCCATCATCAGCTGGTTGAACTTGGCCTCTTTTAATGGAAAACTCAAGAATAGCTCTGAAATTGTTCTGTGGCTATTACCACTGGCTGGTCCAGGAACATGTACAAATATGGAAAATAATGGGAAATGAGCAAGTATTTTGGGAAATGGCGATATTCAAAAAGAATCTATTTAAATCAAGGAAGATAGGCAATTCTGAAACGTTATCAACTGGGCTTTTGTGTAGATTCCACAAGATATATCTGGAGAAACAGATCCAAATATCTAGAGTTTTAGCCATTCGAACCACTTGCAAGTCTTAAGGGTTGTTACAGAACTGCTACTGAAAATAATGCCAGATTCGGTCACAAAACCAAAATGCGGATTTCATCCAGTTTAGGGTGTGATATTTTTTCTGGATGAACAGTGTTTCTTTTCTCCCATTAAGGAAAAGGAACTAGGTGGGGCTTTCTTGGATTTTTTTTTGTTTGTTTTGTACCCAAAGTGGCTGAATTTACAGGCAGAGGTCAGTGCTAGCCTTCAAATGCTACTTAAATTTTTTTACATTTTTTTTTTAAATTATGCTTTTTTATGATGATTTTGTAAATCTTATTATGTTGTTCTGATGTAGGGGAACTTGTACAATTATTGATTGAAGATTATTATTATCTCTTTCAAAGACAGCCTCTGGCTATCATCACTCCTAAGCACTTCACAACTTCAAGCTATTTAGTGTCTTAAGTGGCTGCTGATTTCATGAGTTTGAGCTTTGGGGTGCTGCTTTAGGCTTAAAGCTTATGGGAATTTCAGTAAGCTGTAACATTTTCTGAAATTTTGCCTTTGGATTCAGATTTTAAGAGTAGCTCAAGATCCCAGCATCTAAAATCCTTTGTGAGCCTCAGTCTCTTTGTTGAGGGACATGGCATTGTATGGAAGCATATTTTACAGATGGCCTTGACTTGTGACTGCAACGGAGCCTACACATCATGATTGCAAGTTGTGATGGTCATAAAATGAGTTTAGGTGCTAATTGGGTGGAAGCTCATCAGAGGGAGATCCAACCTGGAAAAGGATAAATTTCCTGGCAGTGAGAACAATTAAACAATGGAACAATTTGCCTACTAGAGTTGTGGGTGTTCCATTGCTGGTGGTTTTCAAGAAAAGATTGGATAGCCATTTGTCTGGGATGGTATAAGAACTCCTGATTTGGGCAGGGCGCTGGACTTAGAAGACCTCCAGCCCAGGGGTGTGTTCTAACTTACCTCGCCGCCAGTTCGCTTCCTCCCGCGCCGTGTGGCTGTGCGCGCATTGTGCGCTCCATGGCCGCACGGGCGCACAGGTGCTTTGCGCGCATGGCCACGCATGCGCAGTGCCAAAAACTCAGCTTCTGCGCATGCGCAGAAGCAAAAACCAGCAAAAAAAGCAAAAAAAAAGCCAAAAACAAGATGGCGGCGTCCACGGACCGTCCCCCCCCGAGCCCAAAGCAAAAAATCCCCCCCCATTTTTTTTCACCCCCCCCCCCAAAAAAGATGGCAGTGTCCACAGACTGGCAGCAACAGAACCGGCTCCGTGACGTCACCACCGGTTTACTACCGGTTCTATAGAACCGGTGTGAACTGGGAGGAATCCACCTCTGCTCCAGCCCCATGACTCTAATTTGAACGTTCAAAACTCTCCACACCTTAGTTTTCTTAGACTTTAATCTCCTCTATTGTCATAATGCCTTGACTTCTGCAAACATCCAAGTTGGTTGGAAGAACCTAGACCATGATTGACTGAGTTTTAAATTGCAATTGGAATGGCGGTGGTAGGTGGACCTTACCGAGCCTTGTTATCGGAAAGGGCCAAGAAGCTGAAGATGGAAACTGTTTAATGAATGCATCTATGCTGAGTGCTGCAGGTAAAAGAAACCACCCACCCACCCATCTAGGATTCCAGAACCAGAAAGAAATTTCTAACTCAAAGAATAATAGGAAATAAATTATACAACAGTTCTCTGGACTCTCTCCATCAGCAGGATACCATATTTTTCGGACTATAAGATGCACCTAAATTTTGAAGAGGAAAACAACAAAAAAAAGTTTTTGGCCTCCGTGCACCCCATTTTGGGGCCTTTTTTCGGGCCTTTTCCAGCCTTTTTTCGGCCTGTTTTCAAGGCTTTTTTTCAGCCCATTTTTGAGGCTTTTTTCAGCCCGTTTTGGGGGCTTTTTTGGCCCCTTTTCGAGGCTTTTTTTGGCACATTTTCGAGGCTTTTTTCAGGCCGTTTTTCAGGCTTTTTTTCAGCCCAATTTTGAGGCTTTTTCCGGCCCATTTTTGAGGCTTTTTTTGGCCCATTTTTTTTCGGGAAAAAACGGCCCGAAAAAAAGCCTCAAAAACGGCCTGAAAAAAGCCTCAAAAACGGGCCAGGAAAAACCTCAGAAATGGGCTGAAAAAGCCTCAAAAACGGGCCAAAAAAAGCCTTGAAAATGGCCCAAAAAAGCCTCAAAAATGGCTCAAAAAAGCCTAAACAACGGGCCAACCCCCCCCCCCAAAACAGGCTGAAAAAAGGCATGAAAAAGGCTGAAAAAAGGCCCGAAAACGGGGCATGCGGAGGCCAAAAAATGGCCGGCAGGTGGGTGGGACTTCAGCAATATTCGGTCTATAAGACGCACAGACATTTCCACCCCCTTTTGGGAGACAAAAAAGTGCGTCTTATAGTCCGAAAAATACGGTAATTCCCTGAAAGTGAAACAGGGTGGAACCAAAGTATAGTCTTCAACTTACAACTACAACTGAGCTCAACATTTCTGTTGCTAAGCGAGACAGTTGTTAAGTGAGTTTTGCCCCATTTTACGACCTTTCTTGCCCCAGTTGTTAAGTAAATCTCTGCAGTTGTTAAGTTAATATATGGTTGTTAAGTGAATCTGACTTCCCCATTGACTTTGCTTGTCAGAAGGTCACAAAAGATGATCACATGACCCAAGGACACTGCAACCATCGTAAATATGAACCAGTTGCCAAGTTTCTGAATTTTGACCATGTGACCACGGGGATGCTGCAAAGGTCGTAACTGTGAAAAACGGTCATAAGTCACTTTTTTCAGTGCTGTTGTAACTTTGAATGCTCACTAAATGAAATGTTGTAAGTCAAGGACGACTTGTGTGAAAGAAAGATAAAATGGGCTAGATTTGATCAAGGGCTGTTGAGGAAAAAAAGTTTCCAGTGCATTCCTATAGTAAAGGAAGTTGGACAATGGCTTGGGGTCGTTCTGACACCTCCATTCTAAGCATCCCTTCTGGTCACATGACCCACAGCAGAGCATAGGCAACCTCCTCAGTGTTTCCCAGCGCATCTATGTACACAGAGACGCATCTCCAGCAAAAATCGAAAATATATGTACATAGATACGTGCAGCCCAACACAATAGGTTACTTTATTAGAAGAAAATATAGACAGTTCTTTTGGTTACTGCTGATAAAGCAACTTGGAAAGAATTCTAAAAGTCATGTTCTCCTTACCTTGTTGAAAACGGTGCATATATAAAAGAGATGAAGCTTCCACTTGTGGCCCAGGGTCACACTCCGAAAAGTAGTGGATAGAGCCAAAGTGAAATTAATCTGATCCCGTTATATTTACAGTTAATTAAAATTACATAGCATTAATAGAACTAACTGCCAGACATGGATTTAATCCTTTCTCCTTTATGTAATATTGTGTAATTGTGTAGGCCTGATTGTAGGAGGCTGCAAATTGTATCTCTCTTTGAAGAAAAAAAAAAAGACATCTGAAGGCTATTAAATCAGGATATTAAGGCCAAGTAGCCACAGCTCTTAGATCAGGGATTTTGAGTACTTGCTTGCCCCTCAGTGGGCAAGGAAGGAATCTTTCTCCATTATCAAATTTCTCAATTTGTCATGTTAGAATGGGAGAGCCCCTCCTTGTTGCACCATCCTTTACCAGTTTTTGATAAATTACAAAACGTTTGATGGATTTATTCTGAGTTATTTTACTGGGTCATCCAGCATTCCGAGTTTGGACTTATTGTTCCATTTTTCTGGCACATTTTGAAGAGGAAGTGAGTAATGTATTTGGGCAGGATCATTTTTTTTTTCATTTTTCATTTTTTTTCCACATTTATATTTATATTTTAAAGAAAATAAGTAGTTTGAAATATATATAGAGTAATAAATAAATGACCATATAAATTGATGGCATTGAAAAAGTAAGGATACAAGATAAGTCTGAAAATACAAAACATGAAACAGAAATCAAATGTGAGATAAAACTGTAATTCATGTTTCACAGGACAATTAATTGGAAGGCTGAGTATGAACAGTGGAGGTGCATAATTGAAATGTGTAATTGGGATGAAATGCCTTATATAAATAGATTTGTGACTTGCTATATTCTAATCACCCATTTCAGCCCTCATGATATCATGGAACATCAACAAATAATTAAATAATTTAAGGGAAAAGTGCCAGCAATAGAGCATAAATAAACACAACACAGTCTGTGAGAAAAATGAAGGACAGTTTAGTTAACGAAAACACTCAAACTTGGAAAGCGGGAGAAGTGGAGCTAGATGTGATACTTTATAGGTATATAACGATGGAATAACAGAAAATGATAGCAGTTTAGTCTAGTGGTCAAGGCACCAGGCTAGAAACCAGGAGATTGTGAGTTCTAGTCCCACTTTAGGCATGAAAGCCAGCGGGTGACTTTGGGCCAGTCGCTCTCTCTCAGCCCAATCCACCTCAGAGGCTTGTTCTGAGGAAAAATAGGAGGAGAAAGAAGTATTAGTTATGTTTGCCACCGTGAGTTATTTATAGAAATAATAAAGGTGGGATATAAATAAATACTAAAAAAAATATGAAGAGGAAAATAAGGTAAAGTTGTGTGATTCACAGTGACTTTAAAATAATAATACATGTCTTAGATTGTAACTCTGTATTATCAGGAATAACGAACAGAACAGGGGTTTGGAGTTCAGTGGTTCAGTTCTTTGGGTTCATCAGTAAATGCCTTGCACAAGTCAGAGGAACACTGCTACAACCCCTAACGTTTTCACTCTGTATTCATATTCCTATAGTAATCACATACAGAGAAAACAGGCATCCATTTCTACGGTGTCCTGGCAAGTGGCTGATAGCACTTAAAAATAGCCACGCACAGCAAACAAGTTATAAAACCTAATGCACATATGCAAATATTTAAAAACAATAGTGTCTGCCTGATAACATTTATTTCAAGTGCAATCATCACAACACATGATAAGAAGGAACTGGCAACGCATTCCGCACTACACAACATCACATGGGAATCTGCAATCACTGCCCAGCGTTCATGCACAAGCCATGGGAAAATGAAAGAGTTTGAGACTCAGCCCTGAGATGGCTCATTTTAATAATGATTTAATAATTTATTAAAAGACTTGGGTTTTCTAGTGTTCATTTGCAGCATTATAAGCAAATATTATCCATCGCTATGGATAAATATTAATTTTAGCAGCTAAAATAATAATTGCCTATCAATGGAAAAGTCTAGATGACAGCTGAGATGTGGATTAACAAGGCTTCTTTAACTGCCCTATTAGAAAAAAAAAATCACAAAGTTAAAATAATGAGACAACTGAAGTAACAACAATTCTATCAAATCTGAGGGATCCTTGGTGCTTTCTTGAGCTTGGTTTTCTTGCAGACGTTTCATTACCCAAACTAGGTAACATTATCAGGACTAGCATTAGTTTGGGTAATGAAATGTCTGCAAAAAACAACCAAACTCAGAGAGCACCAAGGACCTCTCATTTCAACCCTGAGCTACAAATATTCTCCTTTATTGGTCTATCAAATCTGGATAGAATTTATGGTTTAAGGTCAACAGAAATAGACCATAATATGATGATACTTCACATATATGTCAAATGTGTACATGTACACTACTTTTTACTTGCTTTTTAGTGGTATTTTTTTTTTGTATTTTCCATTTTTTTCTCTATGCATCTTAGATTTATGTTAATTTACGTACTTGGTAACATTATTAATCATAGTTCCATTTAAAAAAAAGCAGAAAGAAGCTAAAATGAGTCAAATTCTGTCACAGCCATCCTACGTAGACAGACAAGTTTTACAATGGAGTTATCAAAAACCTCAATGCTGGATCTAAATTAACGATATCATTATTATTTAAGGGAGCATGGACAATGCTTTTGCCTCCTATTTTCCACACAACAACCCTGTGAGGGGAGTTGGGATAAAAGAGAACAACTGGTTCAAAGTCACCCAGCTATGATTTGTGCTTAATGGAGGATTGGAACTCATGATCTCTAAATTTCGAATCCATCATCTTAACTTCTAGACAAATCTGGCAATCAGCCTATTTCCAGCCAGCGATCCCATTGTTGATATCTTTTCCAATACAAAAGGGTTCAAGGAGGCATTATTGATTTTATTTATATTCTGCCTTTCTCTCGGCAGAGCCTTCTAAACCCAAAATTCAAAATATATATCAGAATATACAGTACTCTGAAAGAATTCAAAAGTAGGTTGTCCTCTCCCATTTCCCCAACTTTATGGGATCCATATTTTAAAAACTAAAATATTGAACTAACAGGAGAATTAACAGACCTGTTTTATTTATTAGATTTTGTTTAAACATGAGTATATGAGATTATTTATCAATATCTGTATTCTGTATGCTGCATGTTCTTTGAAAAATCCTTCAGGACCAGCTCCCTACCTAACCTATGGTCACTAGTGTTAGATAGTGGGTAGAGATGACAGGAGACAGACTTCCAAAGCAGCTCTTTATTTCAGCTCTTGTATCAGCAACCAGCAAAGAGCAGTCTGACAGCTTGCCCTTTTATAGGGAGCTGTCAGACAGACCAGCCAATAGCGTTTGAGCTTTTTCCCGCTCAAACGCTGGACCTGGTTGGAACCATGCAACACAGTTTAAACAGTTAGAACATAACACCCCTCCCCTCCTGGATGGAGCTGTCCAGCATACGTAATCACGCAGGTAGGCGGGGCGTTATGAAGCCCTACTAGACCTGCGCAATTCAGATGGCGGTGAGGCAGCGGACTGTGCGGCCAGGNTGCAACACAGGTTAGAACATAACACCCCTCCCCTCCTGGATGGAGCTGTCCAGCATACGTAATCACGCAGGTAGGCGGGGCGTTTTGGAGCCCTACTAGACCTGCGCAATTCAGTTGGTGGTGAGGCAGCGAGGCAGCG
>QLTV01003393.1:89650-110914 GCA_003457575.1 Thermophis baileyi
ACCCCTCTCTCACTCTTGCCCCCCCCCCCCCCCCCCCCCGCGAGGGAGGGAGGAAGAAAAAAAAAAAGAGATCCCTCGCGATGGCCGCGAGCGGAGACTCGGCCAGCGCGATCCCCACTCGGGCCGGTTGGAGTCTGAGGGAGGACGAACCCGCCTCGGCAACGGTCGCCGCGAGAGCAGCGGCGGGAGAGGGAGCCTTCGGAGCCGGTTGCAACGGCTGCTGCTCCTTAGCCGGGCCGAAGGAAGTGAAGCAAAGCAGCAGCAGCAGCAGCAGCAGCAACCGGCGGGAAGGAGGCTCCTCCAGCGGCGAGAGCGCGTCTCCCCGGACTTGCCAGAGAAGCAAACTTCCCTGGGTTTTGGGCGCCGGGTCGGTGGCGCTGCTCCTGGCTTTGGGGACCCGCTTGGGGCCGGACGTCCGAGGTCGAGATCGAGAGGAAACGGGCGAGGGGGCCCCCTCAGGTGAGCACAGCTGGTCCCCGCCGCCCGGCCCGGCGCTGTGCTGCTGCTGCCTCCTCCTGGCCGCCTACTTCTGGCTGGGACTGGAGCTGCTGCGCACCGGCCTCCGCTTGCGCACCGCCGTCCTGCTCCTGGCCGTCTGCTGCTGCGGCGGGGAAGCGCTGGTCGGCTCGGCGCTGGGGGAAGATCGCTTGCTCGCCGCCGCCGCCGCCGCCGCCGCCGCCGCCGGGTTGGGGCTGAGCAGCCTGGCCGGCTGGGCATGGCTGTTTCTGCCCCGGCTCCGCCACGCCGTCCTCATGCTGGCCTTGACTAGCGTGTTGCGCCTCACTTCGCTCGTCTTCTTGGAGGGCGTCCGGCCGCCGTGGAGACCTCACCTGGCTTATCTCCTGGGCTTGCTGGGCATCCTTCTGGCTAGCTGCGCCCGGCACGCCTCGTCGGGCCGCCCCTCCGGAAAGCGGGAGGAAGAGAGTCGACCAGGAGCGGAAGGAGCCGAATCCGCCGCCGCTGCTGCTGCCGCCGCTGCTGCCGCCCGGCCGGCCAAAGAAGACGCGGCGGGCTTGAAGAGGAGGCGGCGGTCCAGCTCCGTGATCTCCGCCGAGATGGCAGGTTGCGGCGGCAAGAGCCACCGGAGGACCTCTCTGCCTTGCATCCCTCGCGAGCAGGTAAGCGGGGAGCGCTGGGGCGCTGCGCGGGAAAGGCGCGGGCAGGCTGAATGAAGTCGGCGCCCGGCTGGGGAGAGTTTGCAAAATCCGCGCCGAGGCAAGAAAGTTCGCCGCCGCTTCCCCCCCTCCCTTGGATAGGGGAAGCGACCCGGAGGATCCGCCAGTGAAAAACCCGCCAAAATTAGAAGGAGCGAACTCGAACCCCTCGTCCCTTTGATCCCTTATGCCCCGAACTCCCCTCGTTGTTTTTTTCCTTGATAATGCGATTGGAAACAATTCGGTGGAAGACCCGATTTGCAGTCCTAAAGATGGACTTAAGTGACAATTTGAAAAAAAAAAAAGGGTTAATTCAGCCAGCAAATCCTTTTCTTAATACCTCGAAGTACACTGGATAACTTGCTTTCTAAGGAGTTGCGTCCGGTAAGGATAGAAGAGTTTTCAGACTTGGTAGGAGACACCCCCCCCCCCACACACGCACTATGTGCAGCCCCCTATGAAGAAAATTCATAATTTCATCGGGTTGATTACATCGCAAAAGGCCAGGCATGCATAGGGTAGTGGGTTTTTTTAAATGTTGTGACCACTTTCGAAGTGGATCAGGACCCCTCTTTCAGGTGGAAGTGCTGACCCACCGTTTGAAGACCCCTGTCCGTGTTTAAAGCATTTCTGGTTTTTCATCCTTCTGTGTAAGTTGCTTGTGAGCTTGTGATAGCTCTCTTGCGTAACTTTCAAGATCATCCCTCTCTGAGAATTATTTGAGAGAAGAATTTATCAGCAAAAAAAAAAAAGTATCTATGTTTTAAAGGAAAAGGACTTGTTTTTGAACAGCTGGTGCTAATTCTGCACAAAATGATGTCTTACAAATCCAAAGCAAGCAGAAGTTAAGTTCTATTTTATTTAGGGGTACAAACGAGTTGTATCTTTTTCATGACAAGGCCTTCAACAACTCAGTGACTTGGGTGTTTGCTTTTTTGCACACTTAACCATGTTATAGTTAGATTTCCGTTGATTTAACAGCTTATGTAGCTGGATTTTCTGACTGGATCTGTGGTGTCTCTATTTGAGTTTGAGATGGTTGAGATGTTTGAGAATTTTTTTTTCATAACTTGAAGAAATCAGAAATTGGATTTCTTTGTGGTGAAAAGCTCCAAACAGCAAGTATAGAAATGCAATATTGCAAGTTAGTTTTCATCTACTCCACTTTAAAGCTATTTTTCAACTTTTAAAACTTGCTTGTTTAATTTTGTTTCAAGGAGCCAAGATCCTAGTCCTAGAAAAATGTTGAGTTGAAACTTACAATTTAATCCTTTGTATTTTTATAAATACTAATTGGACAGATCTTTAAATGTGAATATTTCAATTCCACTGGGCGGTAGAATAATTAGCTTTGATAATAATATCAGATAATATGATGCTTCAATGGGTGCTTTAACAGTAGCAGGAATTTCCACTGGTTATTTTGGAGATATGAAGTTTTTGCTAAGTTTGAAGAAGAAAAGAACTATCACACATAGTGGAAGAAGTTTTGTTTTCCCATTTTTTTTTAAAAAATTTTTTTTGGGGAATTCATAGTAAAGGATTGGGAGGAAAGGAGAAAATTCTGTAGCTCTAAACAAAGTTTCTTGGAGGTTGAGTAAAATCAGTTAATCTGGTTGGACATTTGCATATGTATTAAGGTACATGCCATTTGACTGGATATTGTTTACAAAAATGCATTTTAACTCTTCCCCCCCCCCCAAAGGCAACTTTTAACAGTTGGCAGATATTCCCCTCTTCAATGCTGGAATTGTTTAAATTTACACTGTTTTCAGATTGCTTGTCTCCTCTGCTGCAGGTTGTTTGAGGTTTAATTGGTCACAAATACACTTAATAAATTTAAGGGAAAGAAGGAATACTGACCATATTTCTCAAGAGCAAAACCCGCAAATAAGAATGAATCCTGAAACTTGGATTCAGTCCCCAATGCTTTGTCATATTCCTTTGTGCCACAGTGGGAGGGAAAATAATAAAAAAAAAATGAAATCATGCATTCTTAATTAAAACCAAGGGGGGAGGGTGAAAGAATGGCTATTATATGAGTGATGTTAACAATATGTATTTTTAAAAAATACATGTCATTTGGGTATAGAATATGGGTCTGGCTGATATTGCTTGCTTACACAAACTTCTCAATATACCTTAATTTATGTGGTAAGAAAAATAAGTATCCTTAATTGGGTTTCCATTCATCTATATGGAGCTAATTATGCAACAGGAATTAAATTAGGACCATTAAACAACAGTGCTATTCAGCAGTGCCGTTTCTCAGCTTGTAGGGTATCTTAAATCTCTGTAGTTGATTCAGCCAACTTGAACAGTGTTGTTTGGAAACAAAAAACTGGATGGTTGCAAAATGAAATATATGTTACTGAAAGGAAAAAAAAGAAAAAAAGAAAACAGTAGTTTGCATTTAACCTGGGAATATGTAAATTTACAAAGTTTTGTTTCAAAGTTTTAAACTTCCTCCTCCTCCTCCTTTTTTCTATTTTAAAAGAACTACTGTACTTTGTGAATTATGTTAGTTTTTGATTGCCCTGAACTGCAAAACTTTGACATTACAATAGTTCTCCCTTGTCCTGTGTAGAGAACAGTGTTATGAAAATACAGTAGGTGCTTTTACATATTCTTGTAAAAGAACATCATGGTTTGAAATTAAACCCCACAGTGGGAAATGAAAGATGCAGATTTTTAAAAACTGGGGTTTCCTCTTAAATTTTGTCAAATGATGTGAACACCTCTGGCCTGAACATTGAATGTACAGCGTCAGGAAAATCATGAAGTAAGTACATGAAAGTACTTGAAGAAATTATGAAGTAAATACATGAAAGTTAGTGTTAGTTCTACTATATATTTTTAAAACTCGCTTTTATTATGATTGATCTTACATAATTAATGCACACGAGTTAAAGTAACTTTATTACAATGCAAAAAAGTACTTGAAGTTAAAAAAAAGAGAACCTCTTGTGTAAGGATAATGCTTTGTCCAGATTTTTGAATTTGAATACCTTTCGAAATTAAAAAAAAAAACCCACTTAAAATAAAAAACAGATTATTAGGCTCATTTATCAGGCAAGAGAAAGATGTTTTGAGAAATGGGGTTTATTATTTTTGAATAAGTCAAGATTGTAGAATTTTAAGTTTTGGTGTCTGATTCAGGGTGAAAAAGAATCCATAAATTCCCAGACAGTTAGTGGCTCCCTCATGTTATTCACTAATGCTCAGATGTGTGCAATATGCAAGTGTTTTCAAGGATAAGGAAAGCGGGTTGAGACCAAAATGGCTTGAAGCTTTGGAAGCTCGGCTTCCTCATGAGTAAGAAGTTTTTGGGAAAAAGTTTTGATAAAATAGGTAGAACAAAATAGTAATGCATTTCTGTCACCAAGCACAAATGTTGTTGGGCTTGGAATGAATCCCATTGGATTCACCTAATTTGATGCCGGAGTGGAATGCATGTTTCTGTGGCTGATAGTGATGTTAAAGAGTCACATGGAGGAACTTGGTTATCTAAAAAGGCACCTGCCCAAAGGTATTCACCAGTATAGTTAAATCTGCACAAACTGCATGAGTGTAGATGTAACCTGAGATTCCAGCATTTCCCATTTTAGGAGGTTGCGAGTTTGGGGATTGCAACTAGTGATCGTTGATTTCTTAAACTGGATTATGTTAATCTGGGGGAATCAGAAGCTGTCCAGATCTCGAGGTGTGTGTGTGTGTGTGTGGTACAGAGGGTACCACTTAAACCAAAAATAGCAAATGCATCACAAGATGCTTAGTCTCTGAATGGATCAGAATATAAGCAGCACCCCAATTTCTTGATTTTATCTGACATTTCTTCAACTGCAAAGAGACGGCCTGGGAGATGGGTTGTGTCGATGGAAGTTGGCATTTTTTTATGATCATTAATAAATGTGGTCTCTTCCAGAAGTTCGAGAACCTAGTGTAGATGGGTCACAGCTCCTTAAGTTCTTATTATCTAAAAGTGCTGGTCAGGAAATAAAAAACAAACAAACTTTGGGAGGAGCAGAAAAGTGCCCGTCACTGTTGCATGTCCTTAAAGTTTGGCTTCGATATTCAGAGACCACAGGAAGTTGCTTTTTACCATTTTAGGCTATTTTATGCCTTTAGCCTGATACTGTCTTCCGTGAGCTGAGTGGCTGCCGAAATGCCCTTCTCCATCACATGGAACTTGAGCTTCTCTTTCTGGAAATGTCTGGAATCAACTGCTTGAAAGAAAAACACAGGCCTTAAGAGTGGCCACCTGTTTTTGTGATTGGGCTACGTATTTGTGGGTTTGATGTCTAGTCTGGGATATGTCTAAAAAAAAACCCCAACAGTCGATGCTCAAGACCTTTTACTAAGCAGAGATTTGAAATGTTTCCTGTTGTCCTATCCCACATTCTTGCCCCAGAACCAGCTGTCCTACTTCTTTATAAGGTTCATACAAACACTCATTGTGCATAGCAACAAATAAAAACGTGGACTTTGAACGTATGTGCAAATGGTAGTGTTGACTTTATAACATTAATGAGGTTCACTCGTGGTTTTTTTTGCCTATTATGATGACCCCATTGCCCTAGATGTTAAAGAGGATATCAAAATTATATTCCATAAATGTCTTGCATGCAACGCTAGGCAATTACTCCTTTTAATTGGAAATTGAACCCGCAGTCCTTCAATAAATTGAGCATCACTGATAATGGTGGGAGATAACTTCTCTGTTCAACTATAGGTATTGCTTTTCTAAATGGTAACCAGGCCTTATGATGGTGGTCTATCAAATTACATGCGCTAACAGTACAGGCAATCCTCAGCTTATGACCACAATTGAGCCCAAAATTTCTGTGGCTAAGCGAGACAGTGGTTAAATGAGTGGTTTGCCCCATTTTATGACCTTTCTTGTCACAGCTGTTAAGTGAATCACTGCAGTCATTAAGTGAGTAGCACAGTTGTAAAGTGAATCTGGCTTCTCCATTGACTTCGTTTGTGATCACATGACCCTGGGACACTGCAACCGTCATAAATACGAACCAGTTGTCAAGCATCCAAGTTTTGATCATGTGACCATGGGGATGCTGCAACAGTCATAAGTCTGAAAACAGTCATAATTCACTTTTTTTCAGTACTGTTGTAACTTTGAGCGGTCATTAAATGAATGTTTGTAAGTCAAGAACTACCTGTAATGGATCTTCAAGCTTGTAGGTCCATTGAGCTCATCTGAGTCAAACAAAAATGTTCCACCCATTCACTAAAAAAATGATCCCTTAGTCTGGAAGGAACAGGTTGCTTTGGATTTCCGTGTAGTCCTTATGCCATGGGCTACTAAATAGATAAGTAAAAAGTTGGTTAACGTTTCAGCAAACAATTCTCTTTTTTTTTGTTCTTCTCAGTTCCCCAGAATCATTCTGAATATTGCTGACGGGCTACTATGTTGTAGAAACCAGTTCTGGAACTACCATATAAGTCAGGAGGTTAGATGTTTGCCACACACCCCTTAAGATAATTCTGATTATGTTAAGAAGTTCAGGAGATGTTTCTACCACTTTCAGTCACATCCTGTTTATGTTTACTCATAGTCATACTGCTACTCAACACCGTACCTGAGTTCAGTGGAATTTTTGCCACTTCAAGATAATCCATTTCTATCACCTTACTAGCCCCTGCCAGTTATTTGCTCTTGTAGGAATATCTGGAGGCAGTTCCTGATATTCTTGAACCCCACTTCTTTGCAGGTTGATTAATTTCTATCTGTTTCTGTCACTCCTCCTAACTGGGATTATGTTGGTAATTCTGAAATTAGAACAAATGTTCTCACATTTCATTCGGTTTCTCAGAAAGCATGTCGAGGTTATGATGTTATGAATGCTGGTGTTGATGCCATCTTGGTTTCCCCACCCCCATCTTTTTATGTATTTTGAAATCCCTCTTATTTGTTCTTGATGTTAGGGGTGCGCTTGGTTCTTTAAACCACTGTATGATTCCTGTTTGAATGATCTTACATTTTGAACATTGTCACGGAGGTGGCATCTAAGAAAGTAGGATTTAGCCACTTTTGATGATGGTTACCCATGAAGCTGGAGACTAAAAGAAAATTCAAACGGTTTGCCTCAACGTTTGCCATGAATTTTGAAATCTGTTCATTCCTTTTTGATGTTCCTTCCCTCATGCATAAAACTGGCATCTGCACTTTGCTGAATTTAAGGCCTAAAAATTGTTAGATATTATTACCACGGCGAGCTGGTTTATATTATATCTACTTGCACCATTCTGCATGATTGGCTGAGGAATTCTGGGAGTTGAAGTCCACAAGCCAGAGGTGGCTTCCTACCAGTTTGGACCGGTTCTATAGAGCCGTTAGTAACCTTGGCGGCCTGGGTCGCCGGAACAGGCAGCGACCCAGGCCTGCCACGGCCCTGAGCTGGTTCTCTCGGCGCCATAGGCGGCGCCATCTTGTTTTTTTCTTCTGCGCATGCGCAGAAGCTTTTTTTTAGTACTGCGCATGCGCGTAGCGCATCCCTGAGCGAACCAGCAGTAGAAGAATCCGGAACCCACCCCTGCCACAAGCCTTAAAGTTTCCAAGTTTGGAGAGACCCCTGATTTAAAGTAACGGTTCTTAATTCTTTTAAAAAGAAAACCTAGGTTTCAAATACTTTTGCTTGCTACTCAAGTTAAAGTGTGTGTGTGTGTGTGTGTGTGTGTGTGTGTGTGTGTGTGTATACTTATGTGTAAATGGGGAGGGGATAAAATGTGAAAAGTGGTGGCACAGCTTATAAACTGAAAAAATAGTTCATAAAACATGTAAGATGACAACATCATTTATATGAAAACGTAAGGCAGTTTAAAGAAAACAAGCTCTGGAGTGGAAGAGGCTGAAGTACAGTGTAGCCTTTCATCTGTTGTTAAATGATGTGCAAAATGAAATACGGGCACTTCTGAAAGTGCTGAACTGAAAGGAACTCACTGTGTGCAGGAGTTTATGTCAGTTGTGTAAACACCTAGGATGGGGATGCTGATGACATGCGTTGCAATTTTCTGTGCGAGGACGTGGTGGGGATTGGTATTCCTCAATCTACGGAGTATTACTATGACCGCTTACGAAAACAAGCTTATTCTTAATTTTTCCTTTTCTACATAATCTCTTGGAAACCTTGGTGTAGGGGTATTTAGTGAGAAACTGTCCTACCTCCCCACCCCCCTTATTTGCTACTACAGGTAGCCTCGACATACGACCACAATTGAGCCCAAAATTTAGGTTGCTAAGTGAGAAATTTTTAAAGTGAGTTTTGCCCCATTTTACGACTTTTCTCACTACATTTGTTAAGTGAATCACTGAAGCTGTTAATTTAGTAACACAGTTGTTAAGTGAATCTGGCTTCCCCATTGACTTTGCTTGTTAGAAGTTCGCAAAGGGGGATTACATGACCCTGGGACACTGCAACCGTCATAAAAATGAACCAGTTGTCAAACATCCAAATGTAAAATCACATGATCATGGGGATGCTGCAACGGTCATAACTGTGAAAAATGGTCATAAATAAATTTTTTCAGTGCCGTTATAAGTTCTAACGGTCAGTAAATGAACTGTTCTAAGTCGAAAACTACCTGTACAGTAGTATCTTGGTACTCAACTGCTTTGAAACTCATCGAATTTGATATTCAATACATGAAAATTTTGTCCCGGTACTCATCGTTTGGTACTCAACGCACAAGGTAGAACTTGTTAATGTCGGCTGCCTTGTGATTCATTACATTATTTCTTATGGGAAAAATTTCTTTGGTACTCATCACGCTTCCAGGAACCAATTAACTATGAGTACCAAGGTACCACTGTAATTTTAATTTAAAATTTGGAAAGAGCTACCATGCTTTATTAATTTTCATCCAATATGGCTAAGAGGTGAAGAAGTCCTCAAGTCAAGCTTGATTCCAGGAAGATTTTTGGTTGTGCAATGGAAATGCCACAACCCTGGCATTGCATGATCTCCCCCAAACAAATGCTGAGCAACTCTCATCTTGCTTAGCTTCTGAGATCTGCTACGTGCTGCCTCCTGCCAACGCTTGGTTTACTCTATTATATTTATTTATTTACATTAATTGCATTTTAATTAAACATCAGTCACATTACTTTTGATCCTGCGCTACCACTTCTTTCTTATCTATTCTCATTTTTGGAGTGCAACCTCTATTGTGCCCCTGAAAAGACAAGTCTGGCTCATATTGCCGAATATACTTTTTTTATTTCAAACAATACCAATAAAACTAGAGAAAAAAAATATTTTGATGAGTTGAATAAAATAATGTTGAAATTTATTTGGCAAGGAAAACAAACGAGAATAAAACTGAAACTAATGCAAGAGTGAAAAGGGAAAGGAGGTTTTGGTCTGCCAGACTGGGAACTGTATTATCAAGCAGCTGCACTCACGTGGGTGAAGAGTGGATAACTTTGAGGCATAGAAGACTATTATTATTGGAGGGTCATGACCTTCAACTAGGGTGGCATGCATTTCTCTGGTACGGGAGAAATACGGCACATCGATATTTTCAAAGACATTATGTAAGAAATGCATTGTTATCAGTGTGGGATAAAATTAAACAACAAAACTATAGGGAAATACCAGTCTGGCTCTCCACCTTAGAAGTGTTGATACACCCAAATCTTATAAATATGGAAAAAAATTGTTTCTTACAAAGATATATTAAATGAGAATGGTGAATTGAAAACCAGATTAGAACTAAAAAACCAAGGGATGGAATTAGAGTGGTGGTCGTACCTGCAGATACAATCGTGTTATGTGAAAGATGTGAAAACATGGGGTTTTTATAGAGAACTAACAACATTGGACAAGATATTAGTGGGGACTGATGACAAATTGATAAAAGATATTATACAATTACCTATTAAATTATAAAATGGAAGAAGAACAAGTTAAAGAGACAATGATAGTATGGGCCAAAAACTTTGGATATAATATAGATTTGGATAAATGGCAAAAGCTTTGAGATAGAAACTGGAAACTGACTGTAAGGATTGCCTCTTCCTCTAACTTAAGGATAAATGGCAAAAGCTTTGGGATAGAAATCGGAAACTGACAATGGCCACATCATATAAGGAAAATCTCTATAAAATGTTCTATAGGTGGCATCTGCCCCCGGCAAGATTGGCTAAAATGTTTAACAAAATGTCCCCAAACTGTTGGAAATGTAAACAAATACCTGGCACATATTACCACATGTGGTGGACCTGTATAAAGGCAAGGAAATTTTGGACACAAATCCACACGTTAGAAAAAATGATCAGACAACATATAGATTTTAAGCCAGAATTGTTTTATTAGGCATTATATCAGACGGCTATGATAAAGGGACAATATATCTAATATTACATGTCTTGACTGCAGCAAGAATCGTATATGCGCAGCAATGGAAGAACGAAAACACCTCTTCAGAGGATGAGACAATAAGGAAGATATTAGACTGTGCGGAAATGGGCAGACTAACACTAAAAATAAAAGATAAAGGAGATACAGAATACTATTCAACATGGAATAGATTCTATCAATGGTTAGAAACACGAGGTAGAAGTTGGAATGCGAAAAAATCAGGTTAGGTGGACATGGAAAGAGATATTTTTAATATCGATATAGGAATGTAAGTATTAGAATGATAGATAAGTTGACATTAGAATGTGATGGTCAGAAACTATTGTAGAACACTAGCACTGTTAAAATAGTATATATGTTATTCTGTTTTACTTTTGTTTTATGGTAAGTGGAATGCCAGGACAATTACACTATTCAATATATTTATATGTAAACAATAAAAATATATTTTTTAAAAAAAGAGATTGGTCAGGCTGGCTTCAGGGATGAAGGATTGAACTACAGGTAGTCCTCAATGTATGACCATATTGGAGCCTGCCTATTATGACTAAGTCATAGCAGTTGTTAAATGAGGTGCCCTCATGATTGCCTCACACAGTCCCTGTTTTCCTTGTTATTGTCCTTATGGGGTGCCGTATGGGGTGCCTCGGGGGGTCAGGGTGCCTCGGGGGGGTCACCCCGTATGGGGTGCCTCAGGGGGTCAGGGTAACTTCAGGCAGGGGTGCCAGTTCTATTCTGATTAAGATCTGCTAAGTTCCTTTGTTCAGCTCATCGTAATTTTGAATGGTCATTGAACGAACAGTCGTAAGTCAAGGATTACCTATTTTTTTCAACAGAGCCTGACTTAAAAAAAAAAAAGAAAGAAGTTAAGTTGTCCTCTCCAGAGAAAAAAATTATCATGGTAAACCCTGTTTTCTATTTACTTTATTTCTCCAATTTATATAGCAATAGCAATAGCACTTAGACTTATATACCGCTTCATAATGTTTTACAGCCCTCTCTCAGCGGTTTACGGAGGCGGCATATTGCCCTCAACAATTTGGGTCCTCATTTTACCGACCTCAGAAGGATGAAAGGCTGAGTCAACCTTGAGAACTGAACTGCCGAACTGCTGGCAGCCGGCAGTCAGCAGAAGTAGCCTGCAGTACTGCATTCTAACCACTGCGCCTCCACGCCCATGTCACCAAACAAGTGACTCTGGACAACATACAACAAAGTTTAAACAATCCAATACCTAAAACCATTTTATCACTATTAATTATTTTTAAAAAAGCATTAAAAATTACAAAAAAGACCATAAAAACAAAGTAAGAACAAAGAAATAGAAGACGAAGGGATGTTAATAATCACGGAGACATTTTACAACTTCTATGGTACCACGCCTGTTTCTTTGGAAGTAAGTCGTACCAAATTTGGTTAAGTCAATATTCAATAGGCTTTTGCGCTCAGAAGTAGATCCCGTTGTTTTCAGTGGGAACTTTTGTCCCCAAATAAATGAGTTTTAGGATTGCAGATCAAAGAGGCGAAGATTGTTCTTGACTTTGCCAGTTTTAAGAGGAAGGCTTGCGAGTTTCCAAGAAGCACGCAGGAAGAAATACAGATGTGCTGGCGGAAAAAGAGACTGCTCAACTTCTTTTTTTTTTAAATTTCCAGCTGCTTGACTCAGCGAGCCAATATTTAACAGTTCATGGCAGAACTGCTCTGGCGTTCGTTCCACATACAAGAAAAGTTAGCTTACAGTGCTAACATGAAGCTGCTGTGCGGCCGTTCCTGGCAATTCCTGTAGCCCAGATGGGTGTTGAATCTGTTTGCTTTTGAAATTGATTTTGCTGTTATTTTGTAATAAAAATCTTCTTTCTGTTCCATGTTCCCAATTTGGAGGACAAACCAATTTATTGTCAATGTTTACATTTGCAAGGATTGGTAAGCATTCACACTTGGAAAGCCAGCCCACTCCTTTCAGCATCATCGGGAACAGTGCACTTCCCTGTTTTATAGTATGTAAATATATATATATGTTTAATAGACTCCACGAATTGGCCAGGAGCCTGGATCACTGGCTGGCTGCCGTTTTGTAAATACGATAGTTGATTTTGCTGAAATCACTGGGCTTAACTCTGTGGCAGGACTTGTTTGACACGATCAGCAGCCTTGAGACGATAACTTCTTTGGGTTAAGCCGTCGTTGAAGGAAAGACGGAAAACTACACGGGGAGGTGAGTTCTCCCTGCTTGCAAAGCACAGATAAATCATAATCACGCTATGGTGGGTTTGACAGCGATTTCAGATACTGTTATGACCCAAAGCGCTTTGAGCTTAAATACAAGCCGATTGGTTTAAATAAAGCAGAGGTTTTCAAACTTTGCAATGCTGTGACTTCCCTCCGCTCCTCCGTACCCCAGCCATCATACAATATGTGAATATATGTACCTGTAGGAGAAGGGATGGAAGAACCTAGAGGCGGAGTGAAAAGGGGATCAGCCTAGAATCCTTACATAGTCACAAAAGAACAAAGTCCAACCCCTCCTTTTGTGCTGTTGACCCTCATCTAACTCTTAAGCAGGTGCCCATCATTAGTTGAGAAGGGTTTTAGCAATAAATCAGTTTAATTGAACCTTCATGTGTGGACCTACTCTTCTGTGCCTGACATTACCCCCTCCCCTCCCAAAATGAAACAAATTATTTCATTGGGATAAGAGTAGGGCAAGAAATAGATGCATTGCCTTTAGTAATTAAACTTTAACTTGTAGAGCAAAGCAAACAATGGCAACACAAAAGATAATGAAATAAATCTGTAATATAATGTTTACAGGGGACATACAATTATAAAGCAAGCACACTCAGCCTCATTGTTTCGATAGGAAGGCTTGCCTGGTTTAGTGCATTTCCCGAAATTTCTCATTCCCCCTTTTATTTTGATCAATATTTGCTCTATAGAGCAGCAACTGTACAACTGCTGACTTTGCTGCCGGCTTGTCCAGGCAGAGACGGAGTAGGGTAACATCTGACCGAGATACAACGTTGAGTGCGTACGCATGCCGTGAGCCTTTGCACAAATAAAGAAGACCTGTTTGAACTCACCCTGGGCTCGGCTTGGACAGATTGATTGGCTGCTCAGGAAAAAAAAAAAAAAAACCACATCACTTGGCGCTTTCCTGCCTCGAAAAGCTGCCTCTGAGAGCCTAACCAGCTCTGACTTAAAAAAAAAAAAAATTGTAGTGAATGCAAAAGCTTCTGAAGACCCCAATTTTTGGAGCTTAAGCAGAAATAGTTGGAGGGGGAATCCACTTAAAGCGCCCCCTTTGATTTTCTCAAACAAACAAACAAACAAACAAACAAACAAACAAAAAGGCAAATGAAAATGCTGAAGCTGGAAAAACCTAGGCTGTTCCTGGTTTGTATACAGGTAGTCCTCAACTTATGTCCAGTCGCTTAGTGACCGTTCAAAGTCAGGGCAGACCCTCTCCAAAGAGAGTTATGACTCGTTTTTTTTAAAGTTCTGATGTTGCGCCCCCCCCGCCTTACAGTAATGTAATCACAGTTTGGCCACTCTGCAGTAGGCCCACATTTAAAGTCATTTGCCGTGCCCCTGCTGTCACGTGACCGCAATGTATGATTGATGAAAAACTGACCCATAGTGAACAATGGGCTCACGTTACAGCCTCTTCGTTCCCTTTATGACTTCCCTGTTCGCTTTAGAACAGCCACGTTCGATTTACAACTGTCGCATTTGCTTAACAACCGCAGCCAAAAAAGATTCTCCCAGTTTCTGTAACAGCTTTGTTCCCTAAGCCAGGGGTCTCCAACCTTGGCAACTTTAAGCCTGGAGGACTTCAACTCCCAGAATTCCCCAGCCAGCTGGCTGGGGAATTCTGGGAGTTGAAGTCCTCCAGGCTTAAAGTTGCCAAGGTTGGAGACCCCTGCCCTAAGCCATCCGTCTGGTAAACTCACAAGATTCGTTTCTCTCTCCATGTACATGTATACATCCGAACTAAAATGTGTTGTTTCTCCGTGTCATTTAATATATGTGGGTATATGCATAATTTTGTATTTATTTATTTATTTAGTCACGTTTATGTAGTGTATATTGGAGGTGGAGACCCTTTGAGAGCTGTATGCAACGAAATTTCATTTTAATGTATGCCGTTTAGTGTACATTTCAAGTGACAATAAAGTTATATTCTAAGGATTCTTTTAAGGATCATGAAAACAGCTCCAGTCATATGGTGACCTGGTTTACGACCATTGTGCCAGGGTCAATTACATCATAAGCTGAGGACTACCTGCATATGCTGAGCTGTATTGACTTCTTGCGTGATTTGTTTGCTTCAGAATAACGTACCGAAAAAGAACTATTTCGGTCAGTAAAGGACGGGCAACTTTTCCAAGGGGGACAACTGGCTGTTATAGGTGTGTTAGACTCCACACATCCCAAGTACAAAAGCTAAAGTTGATTTCGTTTGATGTAACGATAATCAGGAAATTTGTATCCCATTTAAAGTAAAAATTTGGTGACAGTTTTGCGAAGCATTGATGGATGCCATTGTCAGCCCTATCAACTTCCTCAAAGTGTACCTTACACTTTGTGGACCTACAGAACTATTCTGGGCAGACAGTTTTTTTTTAATAATCTTATTCCCCCCCCCCCCAAGCAAACACTTCATTTGCTGTTCACAGAAGTGCCTTGGTGAGCTTTTATTAGAATTTGTGGCTGCCCTGGTGCTTTTCCAAAGATCTTCTTCCGAAGGAGAATGCATTGATTCATGAGGATTGTTTTGATTTTCTTCATAAAAAATTACTGTGGAGAAGACTATCTTTCCAAGTATGTCTGAACATTCTTTCTCTAATTCTGAATCGTTTGCTACGGCTGCTAAGTCATTAAAAAACAACAACAACACTGGCTAACATATCCTTACGTAGCCTTACGATTTACATTGACTGGTTCCTAATATGATTTGATTGCTTATTTGTACCCGGACTATCATTAAGTGTTGTACCTTATGACCTTATGATTCTTGACGAATGTATCTTTTCTTTTTATGTACACTGAGAGCATATGCACCAAGACAAATTCCATGTGTGTCCAATCACACTTGGCTAATAAAAAATTCCTATTCTATTCTATTCTATTCTATTCTATTCTATTCTATTCTATTCTATTCTATTCTATTCTATTCTATTCTATTCTATTCTATTCTATTCTATTCTATTCTATTCTATTCTATTCTATTCTATTCTATTCTATTCTATTCTATTCAACAGGTAGCTACACCACACCACGCCACACCACACCACACCGCACCACACCACACCACACCCCAACACACCACACCACACCACACCACACAACAAGCCCAACCACACCAACTTCTATTCTATTCTATTCTATTCAACAGGTAATTTGTCTTTCTTTAAATTTAGCCATGCCACAAAGTTCTGACATAGCATATTTTCCAAATATTCATTGCTTACATAGACCGGTGAGCAACCATCTTGCAAGATTGACTTTCTGTTCTAAGCCCCCCCTCCCCCCCATCCACATGGTTTATGATGCAAAATAGGGCTTAGTGTGCATGAATTCAGATGAAAGCATAAAGTGTTTCTTCATTTTAATAAGAGTTTAGGTTGCAGTTCTCTCTCAAAAAATCTACTTTTGTGTTACTGTTTTCTCGTAGCCTGGCACTTCTGCAGATCTCCTTATTTTGAATTGGACTCGTTTATACACCCTACAGAATCTGAAAATGCAACTACCATGTTTCCCCGAAAAAGACCCTGTCTTGTATTTTTTTTGAACCCTGAAATAAGCGCTTGGCCTTATTGCCATGCACTCAAAAGCCCGATTGGGCTTATTATCAGGGGATGTCTTATTTTGGGGGAAACAGGGTACCTCTATAGGTAGTTCTTGACTTATGACCATATTTAAGACCTGTTGCTAAGCATGGTGGTTGTTGAATTGTATTTCTGTTGTTAAGCAAGGCGGTTGTTAAGTGAGTCATGTATGATTTTATGACTTTTGGGGCGTGGTTGTTAAGCAAATCACTGCAATTATTAAATGAAGCATGCAATCCTTAAGCAAATCCAGTTTCTCCCATTAACTTTACTTGTTGGAAGCCAGCTGGGAAGGTTGCAAATGGTGATCACATCATCCTGCCCCTAACGTCCCATCCCCCGCTGCTCTTGCCCCACTCCCTACTGCCAATGTCCCGCCCCCCCCGACGACGGCCCGTCCTCTGATGGCGATGATGCCCCACTCGCCCGGTGATGTTATTCGCTGCCGTAGCCAGACTGGGACAGCCCATGGGTCAGATGCGACACTAAATCTCAGCAGAGGTCATCAAAGCAGGTTGAGGTCTTGTGAGATCTGTGGCTAGACGCTGGAATCTTGGAAACTTTGGATATCTTGCAAGGTTGATGGCTGTTTTAAGAAAATAATTCAATTTGAGGTGTAGTTGTGGATTGGAAGGAGAGGAATGTGCTAGGGCTAGTAGATGCCTTGTTTACCTTTTCTTAAGACAGATGAGCTCATGAGTGATTATCTTGTGTGAATCCATTTGATCACTTTTAGGGATCTAGTTTTTCATCTAGCATCATGTCTAGTCAGTGGTGGGATTCAATTTTTTTTACTACTGGTTCTGTGGGCGTGGCTTGGTGGGCATGGCTTGGTGGGTGTGGCTTGTGGGCGTGGCGTGGCTTGGTAGGCATGGCTTGGGCGTGGCAGGGGAAGGATACTGTAAAATCTCCATTCCCTCCCCACTCCAGGGGAAGGATAGTGTAAAATCTCCATTCCCTCCCCACTCCAGGGGAAGGATACTGCAAAATCCCCATTTCCTCCCGATCAGCTGGGACTCGGGAGGCAGAGAATAGATGGAGGCGGGGCCAGTCAGAGGTGGTATTTACCGGTTCTCCGAACTACTCAAAATATCCGCTACCGGTTCTCCAGAACTGGTCAGAACCTGCTGAAACCCACCTCTGTGTCTAGTCTTCGATTGGGCACTTTGATTCTAATTTTTTCACGGGGATGTGGGAGGTCCTCATGCAAAATGACATCTGTAATCCAACATGTTGAGCGGTCTCCTGCTAAAGATCTGCTAAATGCTTGTTTCATTTCCTTCTTGTTCTTGCATACTAGAAAGTGGTTTGAGCCTGGAATTGCTACTGTAATGGAGTTTTTGAAGAGCATAACATGCTTTTAAATTACAGAGCCGTGATGCCTTTTTAACATACGGAAGAAGGGATATAAACTCTTTGAAACTTATAATTTCCAAATTTGCAGCAAGCTGTGGCAGTCCCCACAGGATGCATTTTTATGCCTGTTTCTTCCCAGTTTGAAACTCAAGTTGCTGGGTTGTTGTTGTTGTTTTTTTACCCCTTAAACAAATAACTGTTTGACTGTTCACCTAACTTAACCAAGAATTCTAGATTCCATTTAAAATGTAGGGAAACTCCAGTTGAACAAAAAGGTTTTCCTTGGTTTGTTTGTGGAAAGTCTCAGCAATCCAGGTCATAGTTGTCTCAAAGATGCTTCTTTGAGCCGAGGTGGCGCAGTGGTTAGAGTGCAGCACTGCAGGCTACTTCAGCTGATTGCTAGCTGCAGTTTGGCGGTTCAAATCTCACCAGGCTCAAGGTTGACTCAGCCTTCCATCCTTCTGAGGTGGGTAAAATGAGGACTCAGATTGTTGGGGGCAATATGCTGACTCTGTGAACCGCTTAGAGAGGGCTGTAAAGCACTGTAAAGCGGTATGTAAGTCTAAGTGCTATTGCTATTGCTATTCTGGAACCGATGAAGCTTTTGGGATGAGAAGCGAAATGTCTTCCTCAAAGAAAAACAGTTCAGTTGCCTTTTGAAAAGCACCTTTGAGTTTCCTTGGTTTCATTTCTTAAGCTACTGACATGCATTCAGTCACATTTCCGTAGGGTGGCCTGTGAGAAGAAATGTAGATTTGTTTGTGGTATCTCTGCTACATACTATGAATGCATCTTCTGAAAACCTTCAGTAGAATTCCCTCCGTGTTTGCTTAGAATTAAATCCCTCAAGGTTGAACAGTAGGCACTACAGAGGAATGACAGCTTCTGAAGTAAGCTGTATAGTACTAAAACTCTAGTCATGACCCTTATGTGTGTGCAAATGAAGCTTTGTGCGCTCACCCTCCACTTTGGCAGCCCGGGAGTGGGCTGCGGCCTGGGGACCCCTGGTCTAGTAGATTCTTAAAAATTACAGCTTTATCTTAATAATAATGCAGCTTGGCTGTGAGTAACTAAAGTAACTTAAAGTAAAATAACGAAAGTTACTTGGGGGGGGGAGAGAGAGAGAGAGAGAGAGAGAGCGGAGAGATAGATAGATAGATAGATAGATAGATAGATAGATAGATGCAATTTAATATTCAGTTTTTAATTTGAAGCAAATTTGACCAGTTTGAAACGCTGGTAATGAAATGTCTTCAATGTGGCCCGTATTACCCAGGCATTTACATAAAGCTGCCAATGAATAAACATTTCTTTTATTAAAGGGCTGAATGCCCGATTTCCTTCTCTCTTTGAGCGTTTTACTTACCAAAAGGAACAATTTTTTTCTCTCCTCCTCCCCTCCCGTTACTGCTGATGTATCAGTAGCAGATGTAGAACAATAACATCAATAGAAAGCAAAGAGTTCACAAGTCTGATCCCATAATGAATACCTCTTATCAGGTAAGGGCTGTTTTTCACTGAGTGAAACTGTTTCTCACCTGACTTACTGAATAAGAAGAGCTGATCCTACTGCATATGCATTTATTTGGGGCACCCACTTAGCCAGTGGGGACCGAATAACCAGCAGCACAATAAAAAAAATAAATACCTTTTCCTGAATATAAAATAAAAAAAGAACTTAATGTATAATCCAGTGGCAAATTTAAGCTGACAACTCCCAGAATTCCCCAGCCAGGTTTTTTTTTTTTTAATGTTCTTCCTGTTAAGAAAAATGGCACTTTGTAGATCAGGGATGTCCAGTCTTGGCAACTTAAGCTGTGTGGACTTCAACTCCCAGCATTCCCCAACCAGTATCGCTGGTTGAGGAATTCTGGGAGTTGAAGGCCACACAGCTTAAAGTTGCCAAGGTTGTTGAAAAACACTGGTATAATCAAATGTATTATCATAAACCTGGATATGAATGTCCTCTGGTTCAATTCAGAAATGTTATGACATTGCTTTCTTCTGGAATGCATTTTGATTTCCCTGGAATTCCTGCTCCTCTCCTATTTTGTGGGGAGGTTGGGCCTATCAGATGAGTCCATCTCGAGGGTTTTGGACAGTAGTGGGCTGCTGCCAGTTCGGACCTGTTCGGGCGAACCGGTAGTTCCGAGTATCAGCTGGCCCCACCCACCCGCCCCTGCCCTATCCTGTCCTATATTTCTTTCTTTCTGGCTCAGCTGATTCACGCGGCACAGCAGATTTCCGCGCCTCTTCTGTTCTACTTACCGGGGCTGCCTTAGAAGGTAAGCAGCTGAGCTTCAAATTGCTGTATTTTGAACGCTGCACTGTTTTTTCCGTTCCTGGATATCCATTGATTTCATTTCCTTTGCAAGTTCTCTGTCTCTTTTAAAAAAAAGGAAAAGCAAGGAGAAACTTTTCTTGACTGCCTTTGGTGTGAGGCAGATCATGGTGATTGATTGATTGATTGTGACAACCTTATTGATCGCTTGAATAAAAGAGCCTATCATCTCCTGTTACCCAGAAGTTCTAATTATTTATGTTATGATGTTTGGGGACACAACATTGGTGCATTATGTTTACATTATGACTCCTCTCCTATCCATCCTTCAGATTTTTTGGAAATAAAAGCTGGCTGATTTATGTGTGGAAGAAACTACTGCAAGAATCCTTAAGTAGCAGGTGCACAAAAGCATTGTATTAGGTTGCTAAGATGATGGAGTCTTCTGAATAACACTTTTATAGCTTCTCATTTTAATCTGACACTGTTTAGTTGTCATCTTGCTTTAATAGTTTGGTGGTAGAAGAGCTATAGCAGGGGTGTCAAACTCTCGGCCCGCGGGTCGGATGCGTCACGTGCTGGCTCCGCCCCCGGGCCGGTTTAGTGAAGGGGAAAAACGTCCCGATACGTCATGTGATAACGCCGTGACGACACGAGTTTGACACCCCTGAGCTATAGCAAGTAAACTGATATATTATTTATTTATTTATTTATTTATTTTATTTTATAAAATTTATATGCCGCCCAACTCCCGAAGGACTCTGGGCGGCTTACATCATAAAAAAATAAAACATATAAAAACAATTTAAAAAAGAAAGGGGAAAAAAAACCCAACAATATTTAAAATAAAACATTCACACAACCATGCATGGGCCAATCAGAACAATTATTGGCCCCAGGCCTGCCGGAAAAGCCAGGTCTTAACGGCTTTATGGAAGGCCAGTAAGATGGGGGTAGTACGGATATCGGGGGGAAGTAGAGGAAAAAAAACCCAACAATATTTAAAATAAAACATTCACACAACCATGCATGGGCCAATCAGAACAATTATTGGCCCCAGGCCTGCCGGAAAAGCCAGGTCTTAACGGCTTTACAGAAGGCCAGTAAGGTGGGGGTAGTACGGATCTCGGGGGGAAGTTGGTTCCACAGAGTCGGAGCGGCTACAGAGAAGGCTCTCCCCCGTGGTCCTGCCAGCCAACACTGTCTGGCCGACGGGACCTGAAGAAGGCCAACCCTGTGCGACCTCACTGGTCGATGGGAGGAAT
>QLTV01003393.1:112633-124329 GCA_003457575.1 Thermophis baileyi
CGAGAGGGGCTTTGTTCACAATCGATCAGGCATTAAGCAGCAGCCGCCTGAGGCCAGGGCCCTGAAAACCCAAGTCACCAGAAGGGTCAGAACAGGCAATCGCTTTGATACAGCGAGTACTAGTTCTCCACACATGGTCTGCCCTTCGGTTCCCGCCATACCTACCTCTCCCAACCACCACTGGGATGCTCCGCCCCGCCACCCTCCTTGAGATCCCATCCCCCACCTCACTGCCCCCCCTCTATCCGGCAGGCCGACAATATCATTCATACCAAGCCCAGGGTCAGATCTGGGCCCCCATCTGCTTCTGTTAGTACACTCAGCAGAGGGGGCTCCATTTCCCTCCCCCGGCTCCCCCATTCTCACCAACACAACCAATCAGACATACTCTTCCATTCACAGTCAAACCAGACAACCCACCACATTCACACACATTATCAGGTCTGTGCCTTTTCAGAATTATTAGAGACATCTACAGACAGCTGGATTTACCTTGCCTGTGAACAAAAGTCCATGCTGTTAGTATGTCCGTAGCTCAGAGGTGGACAGTAGTTTGTGAATGCATGTGGTCCCTGACATTTTAGGCATGGCTGGGAAAATGACTGTTTGGCATTGTGGATACCAGCTGTTGATCAGTGTTGCCAATATAGGGCTAGTTGGAACAATGGTCTGGGTCAGTGTAAAGCAGCATCTCATGTTCCTTGGGAGTTGGGCGGCATACAAATTTAATAAATAATAATAAAAATAATGTTTCTCATCCTAATATTGGAGAAACTCTGTAGACCAATAAAGGAGAATATTTGTAGCTCAAGGTTGAAATGAAGGGTCCTTGGTGCTCTCCGAGCTTGGTTGTTTTCTTGCAGACATTTCCTTACTCAAGCCAGGTAACATCATCAATGGTAGTTACTGATAGCACTGATGATATTACCTAGTTTGGGTAATGAAATGTCTGCAAGAAAACAGTCAAGCTCAGAGGGCACCAAGGACCCCTCAAACTCTGCAGAACCTTAAGATGTTGCCTTATACTTAGGCAGATTATTAGATGTTCTAGCAGTTCTCTGGGATCCCAAAGAAATGTCTTGCCTGTACCTTTAAGACATGCCAGATGTGGGGATATGTGTGCAGAGCTGAACTGTGGTCCCTTTCATTCCCCAGGTCCTTCTGCAGATCAGGCAACTTGCTAATTATAACCTACCAGCAGAGCAATTTGACTTGTCAAAGGTCTTATGTCTCTTTGGAGTCCAGGCAAATACTGGTAGTCCTTGGGCTACGATACTCATTTAGAAATCATTCAAAGATACAACAGCACTGTCCTCGGATTTCTGGCCATCCCTGTGATAATACGATTGTAATCTGGGCTCTTGGGTGCTGGTTCATGATCACAATATCGCACTGATCAATATGATGCAGTTACATGGACACCATTTTCAAACTTCCCTGCTGGCTTCCCACAAAGTATTGGGGAAGAGAAAGGTTTGCAAGTTGTTCCTGTAAGTTGCTCCTGCTGCTTTTTCTCCCATGGAGCCATGAACTGTATTCAGAAGCATCTGTCTGCAACCCCCATCATCCCACCTACATTCAGTAGCATTCACCTGTGACACTCACCCACGCACCCACCCACAGCTTTTGCCTTCAAGTTTGCTTGTGTAGGATAGGAGTATCCAAACTTGGCAACTTTAAGACTTGTGGACTTCAACTCCCAGAATTCGTCAGCCAGGCTGAGGAATTCTGGGAGTTGAAGTCCACAAGTCTTAAAATTGCCAAGTTTGGAGACCCCTGGTCTAGGATTTTGGTCCCATAGATCTTCCCCAATGACCTGTTCGGTCTCTGGATTATGACAGCAACTGGGACTGCTGGGATTGCTGTGGCTAAGAGACACAGTCACATGGCATTGTGCTTTACAACCACACCACTTAGCAACTGAAATTCTGATTCCAATTGCCATTGTAACCCAAGGATTGACATTAGAAGAATCTGAAGTATTAAACCCCTGGTTGCCTTCATTAGTAGTTATTTTTAGATCGGAGTAACATAGGTCGTTCGGGGAAACATGGATGTTTTCCCCAACACTCTAGTAACATTTTTCCCTTGAGGCTCCAAGTCACTCGCATGCAGAGGAAATCCAGCATTATTGGGATGTTTTCTAAATAATTTGGAAAAGATGTCAGTACTTCAGTGGGTGGATTATTTCCTGTACTCATGCTCTTTCTTCTGGTAGCATGAGAGTGGCTAAGGAAGGGTTGGGTATTTTATGGCCGGAAAGATCACCATGCCCTTTTGTGGACCCTGTCAGGGACATTGCAACCAAAGTTTCTCTCTTCTTTTCTGAAAGCTTTTGGGTAGGTTTTAAAGAGTAAAATAGATACATTGAGTTTCTGCATCTTGCCTTTTAAATCCTACAACTCAACGAACACACTTTTTTGTTTCCTTTTATGACAACACTGGTCACATACACTTTGCAGTTTTCGGGGTCATTTAAGGCAACCTCTGACTTCAAGCAAGGATTTTGTTTCTTAATTATTTATTATATTTGTAGACTGCCATAATCAAATTGGTTCCTGGCAGCTTACAGTATGATTAAAAAGAATATGTCAAATAAATCCAAAAATTAAAAACAGTGAAAAAAAATAATAGAAATAATATAACCTCAGTGTGAACCCCAACTTAACTACTTCAGTGGTTAGACCTCAAATTACAAAAGAACGGCATCTTCAGTGCCTTGTAGACCAATAGTAGACAAGTTTAATGCTCTTGAACTTTTAGTGGGAGGTGTGTTCTTCAACCTTAAAGCTCAGGAGGGGATTTCAAGTCAGCTAATATCTTGTACTCTAGGTTTCTGCGCAGAGTTGATAGCAAATGGCAAAGTAAAGAGACATATTTACAGTGCTGCATTTGTGAGAAGGGTTATGTCTAAAATCTATTAATAGAATATTTAAATCCTAAATCTATGAAGTTGACTCAGCCTTCCATCCTTCCGAAGTGGGTAAAATGAGGACCCAGATTGTTGGGGGCAATATGCTGACTCTGTGAACCGCTTAGAGAGGGCTGTAAAGCACTGTGAAGCGGTATATAAGTCTAAGTGCTAAGTAAGAAAATGAAAATGTTTCTGGACTACGACTTAAAAGTGGATTGCTTCTGTTTCTATTCCAGCAATTCTTTTTAGGGTTCTCTTAGGCTGTGTTTACTTAATAGCAGACTTAAGTCTACAAAAAACGTTATCCTTTCTTCTCAGTGACATGACTTTGACCACGAAGAGGAAAGAGAACAGAAAGGAATGCTTGGCCAACAATAATAAATAATAATACCTGAGCTGTTTCAGCAGCAGCTGAGAGAGGTGCTAGCAACCAACTCAGAATCGGATTGCATAAACTTCTTCTTTGGATTTTTTTTTTTTACCTGGTATTGCAGTCTGCTCGTTTCACATTTCCAAAGCTCTGCTGAATAAAATATTTTCATTTATCTAATTTATTTAATAGATGGGCATGCACTATAAAAAGGTTAAAAAAAAATATCAAAATTGCATAGCAATCGGTGAGAAGTAAAAAAGAAACAAGTTGCAGCTTTTGGGGCACGGCAACAGCCATCGTGATGTGGGGAGACGTAATGGGGAGGAGGAATAGACTTGAGGAACTGAAGGAAGGCAGCAGTCAGATAAAAGAAATTTGAGCACAGGCCAGAACTGTAACCTGAGTAAGTATCTCAGACAATTTCCTAGTTCTCATGAAGAGAAAGAGAAGGGGGGGGGGAAGTACATTCAGACTTGCAAGATTCTTTTATTATAATCTTATTGTAGGAGAAGAGCAGGCAGATCTATGGGATGGAGTTAAGCAAGTTATCAGCCTAGAGTCCTTACATTGCCACAAACGGTCCATGTCCAGCTGTTCTTGAATTCTTTTTGATGATGATGATGTTACCTATTCAATTGTGTCTGAACCTTGGTGATTCTGTGGGCCAGGTCTCTCCACATCTTGATCTTGCGCCACGTCTTTGAATTTTTCTATGCTCTGGCTGGTGTGTCAGCCTTGATGGTGTTCAGCCACCATGTTCTTTGGTGGCCTGGTTTCCTTTTACCATTACCACTCACTCTTCCAAACACAATTGCTTTCTCCAGTGACATTGACCGTTATCAGGCACCAATTTAGTCTTGTACATTAGTTGAATAGATTGCTATGTATGGACTTTAGCAATAAATCTGAAACTTACGGGTGAAACTCGACCTTCATACCTGGCACTTAAAATGTAAAATAGTATTAGCTTGCATGTCTTTGATTTCCACCTTAGTGGGTTGACAGTAGACCAACTTCAGCAGAGAATAAAGAACGCTATGAATGTTGAAATGCTGTACATGATTGGTGGAAGTGTCTGATGAGGTAGCCAACGAATGTGATAGTGAATGGGCAGAAAACCAGATCCTGGACATAGCCAATTGTAGAGCAAACCACACTTTCTAATGTTTATAACTGTGTCTGTGAATTTTACAACCTTCTTAGACGTTCCAGTATGTTGATCTTGCAGGAACTAATCTAAAATAACTGATTATGATAGGTGGGAAAGCTTACTAATAAGTGGTTCGGTGAGATCAAGGTGCCAGGTGTAATATGGGAGTAATGTAATAACACACCTGCCACATCCTTGTTTTGTTAGCAACACACGAAGGCAACCCTGGCAAGGAATGTTGTGATATATGCGTTTAGTAACAATTGAGGGCAAGGCATCAAATTGTGCCTATAACAGTGTATTAGGGAATTGGGGTAAATTAAAGGAATTGCAAGTGCTTTGAAGAATGAGGAATGAATATTTTGCTGCAGAATGAAGTCATTAATATATTTTACCCATGTAGGTCCTCAATTTTCTGCACCTCCCCCTGTAAATATTTGCCATACCAGCCTTAATGAATGGATGGTGTTTATTCAGTAACTCCAAAAATGTTGGGTGAGATTCAACTTTCAATAAATCACCTCCAGGAGTTAATCTGAACCCTAAGATAGGTGTTGTGTGTCCTGGTTCTTTGCTCCAGAGAAAGTTCTTAATCTTTGTAGAATGAGATAGTAGGTTGCTGCATGGATTAAAAGCAGCAAAGCAAAATATACCACACAGGATTCACTGCAAATTTAGCCTTAAACGTGTGTTTGCTTTTTCTACACTGACAGCTGTGAAGGAGAGTGCATGAAGCCTCATTTATCAAATATTCAAACAAGAAGGGTTTCTGTAATAGGTAATGCAGGATTTTTTAGGTAATGGGAACAGAAAGCTGGAGAAGCATTACGTTTTGTTTGGTTATAGCCAGCCTACAATCCTCGTTGCTATCACTTGGGGCAATGATGTTAATGGACCTTGGAAACTTCATGTTTTGGAACACATAGCTTCTTACTTTTTTGGGGGGTAATCTTGAGTCAGTTTTTGAGCCTTGGTGCCTAGACAAGTCACTGCAGTTTTCTTGTCAGGGCTTTTTGGAGGTAGTTGCCATTGCATCCTTCCAAGGGTTGAGAGTGAGTGACAGGCCCGAGATCAACCCTGGTGGCTTCAAGCCTAAGACAGGACTAGAACTCATAGTCTTCTAGTTTCTAGCCTGATGCCTTAACCATGACAGCAAACTGTCTCTGTCTCTCTCACTTGTTACTCTCCCAAATTTCTATATCAGTTTGAAGCCTGGCCTACAGGATAAAAGTGCATTTTGTTGAAATTAAGAAAATTGTGACTTGATATCTGAATATTGCCTGCAAGAATTTCATATCATTGATTAGACATTGGCTAGTACATAGACATTTTGATAACTGGAAACTTTCTGAACAGTCAGGCCCGATGTAATTTATATAAACATTCTGAAAACTCTGTTTAAGGTTTGCAGGACCACAGCTTACACCGTCAGTCTATAATACCATTGTGTTTGAACCAAACAGATGAAAATAGCAATTCAATTTTGTTAATCAGGATTTAATGTGTGGTCAAGAAGTGCTTTGCTCAGTCAGTCCAAGGGTAACTCCTCCATAGGTTCTTTAGAAGGCTCTTTGCACCTAATGGACAGTTTGTGGTCCATTATTATTGTCAGATACGAAGAATCAAGACCACATGTTAAGTTTCAGTTGAGCTGATTTATTGCTCATGCCTACAATCAAGAATCTAGTCAACTAACAGTCAGCACTAAATTGGCACTAGATAAGAGTTAACAGAATTCAAGATGGGTTGGACTTAGACTGATTGAGGGAATGATTCTAGGCTGATTCCCTCTCTTGATTCTGCCCAGAAGGGATTTGCTTAATAACCAAAGCAAACCAAGAAAAACGGACCTAAAATCGGGTGCAAGTTACTTAACCACCGCCTTGTTTAACCACGGAAATTCTGGACCCAATTGTGGTTGTTGTAAGTCAAAGACTACCTGTAGCAGTTTTCTCATGCTTCTTTGTAGTCATGAAGAGCCAGTTTTGTGTTTATCCTAGGCACAAAAGGAAGATGATCAATCTGTTTTTAGAACTGTGCAATAATTGGAGGATTTGGATGCTGGCTTGTCATGCTGTTGAAAACTGTCAGATGGGGCTTAATTAGAAGTCTTTCTTACTTCACACTAAAATGACTTAGTTAGGTTTCTAGCTTGGTTAGTGTTGTGGTCTGCCAGCGGCCTGCGGAGCTGGCAGCAGAGTCGGACAGCGAGGAGGCTGGGGAGGAACCTGGGCCAGGCCTGGAGTCTGGAGAAGACTCGGGGCCAGAGGCAGGGATCCAGCCAGGGCCATTGGGGAGGTCTGTCCCGCCTTCAGAACCTCCAGAGACTGACATGAGCGAGGCAGAGGAACAGGAGGAGCCTGTTCTCAATGCGCGTAGGCGCAGAGCTGCCAGAAGGCAAGAACAGGTACAGGGGAGAAGGACTACTCGGGAGTAAGGCTTGGGGATAATTGGCCCCTCCCATAGGCTATATAAGTAGAGAACACAAAAGGGTTCCTTGCAGGAAGCAACTCAGTTCATCTCTCTTCTCGTCATTGCAACTCGGATTCACTTTTTGTTCCTGTTTGAACTTGCCAAGTTTTCCCTGCAAATTGGTCTTTGACAGTTTGCCAAAGAAGAGCAAGGTTCGTGTGTGTTATCTGCCTTTCTCTGAAAGACTTTAGTCGGACTTGTTTTACTTTGTTTGGACTTATGACGACTGCTAATGAAGATAATTAGCAGCTGTTACAAATAAAAGAGGTTTGTGAGACACCGTTTGTGCCGTGTTATTTAATCAGGAAGCCTAGGTTAGAACAGTTAGCCTTTTGTAGCAAAAAGTGCACGTAATTATTATACTGTAAATTTGACTGGATCACAATCCACTTCATCATGTGTGTTTGTGTCAGCGTAATTCATTGGTGACAGCTCTGAATGATAATAGCCCAATCAGTAAATAAACTATTGATGCAAATAGAATACTGTACAATATTATGAACAACAGAGCAGACGCACCAATCTTTTGAACTGAAAGAGGATTTTTGTGTGTTAATGGCTCACGTTCTAAAATAGTCTTTGAAATGTGAATTTCACCCCTTCTTCAGCCTCGTCTCCAAAATTAGAGTCCGCACGATTTGAAATAATTGTTGACCAGTCCTCAGTTGTTTTTTTTTTACTAGACTCACATATATCATCAACATTGTAATTTAACTGTGATAATCGCTCATTGCTGGATCACTTGGGAGTCATTATAGCCATCCTCAAATAAATAGAACGTTAGGCTCCGATAGTTTTAAAACCAGTTTATTTCCTTTTGGTTGTTGCTTCTCCCCAAACAGGGACCAAATCATAAATAACATTACTGCCAAGGAGAATAGAGAAACGATTCCATCAAAGATTTGTGAGCCATACAAAAGGAGCAGTTTGCTTGGTTTTTCTTCCCCTCCTCCCCTTCCACCCTCTCAATTATTGTGCTTACTGCTGGCTTTCCTCTTTCCGAGCGGTTGTGTTTTGTGGTTGAGATAATAGCCCCTAAATTGTCCCTAACGGTGGTTCTTTAAGTGTGTGCATGTGTGCGAGCATAAGCTCGTTTTTTTGTGACATGGGGTGGAGGGAGTGGAGAAAGAGAAGATTCGGTATAATGTGGGGCAGGAATAGGGCATCAGCTGCACACTTCTATCAGCGGCTTGGAGAGAACCTACCATCCATGGTCTCCAAAAGGCATCTGTGGGGAGGAAGAAAAGGGAGCCAAAAGGTGTGGTTTTAAAACTCACGATTCCTAAAACTAGAAAATAATTTCCCCCAAACAACTCTCTTACCGTTCATTATGGCAATCCTTGACTTACAACCATTCGTTTAGTCAACCATTTGAAATTACAACAGCACTGAAAAGAAAAAAAAAGACTTATGGCCATTTTTCGTATTTATGATGGTTGCAGTGCCCTGGGGTCATGTGATCATCTTTTACGACCTCCTGATAAAGTCAGTGGGGAAGCCAGATTCACTTTACAACCGTGTTACTAACTTAACAACTACAGTGCTTCACTTAACAACTGTGAGAAGAAAGGTCGTAAAATGGGCTCAAAATTGTCTTAACACCTGTCTTGCTTAGCAGTGAAAATTTTGGACTCAGTTGTGGTCATAGGTTGAGGACTACCTGCAGTTGAGTTAGCACTTGGCAAGGTTATTATACTGTACTGGGCAGAAGCTGGGGACTGGGAGGGAGGGGATGAAAGTTAGGAAGATGGGTGGTCATGTGATGGAAATCACACCTGAGATGCTTTCAAGGGTCCACCAAGTTCAGATATTTTGAAATTTCTCAGTTTTACTTTTTAATACAATAAAATAAGCTTGTGCTCTTTGGGATACTCAATTGTTTTTAAGGGGTGCTGAGACCGAATTGTTTGAGAACGGCTGGATTGGTGGATCTGGCAAAGCACCTTGGCTAACCTAGCCAAGAATATTAGCCAACAGTAAGTGTGTGCGTGTGTTGTGTATGTGCATGCACATGTCTGGGTATGCTTTGACCAGAATCAAGAACACTTTCTGAATAGCATGGACCATATAGTCCATTTCATGAGTGGCTGAGATACTAGATTCAGACATGGTCCGAATGCATTCATTTCTGTGCATGCAAACAATACTTATACAATGTTTGCCAAGGTCAGTTATCCTTCCCAAATAGGGATGTGCATATATACAGGGTTGGGTTCTAAGTTACCTCGCTGCTGGTTCGCTTCCTCCCGCGCCGCGTGGCCATGCCGGATGGGGACGCCTCGTGGGCGCGCGCGCGCATGCGCAGTGCAAAAAAAATAATAATTCAAAAAAACCAACAATGCCAAAAACAAGATGGCGACGCATGCACAGTGCTGGAAACTCGGCTTCTGCGCACGCGCAGAATAAAAAAAAAATTCAAAAAAAAAAAAAAAGATGGCGGCGCCCACAAACCGACACCGACCAAACCGGATCGGTGACGTCATCGTGACATCATCAGCGGGTCACTACCGGTTCGGGCGAACCGGTCCGAACCGGGATGAACCCACCTCTGCATATATACAACTTAGACATTTCTTTGTGTGCCAAGGGGAACTTCAGTCCATCCATTGCAATGCATTTTGCAGGACAAAAGGAATGTGGTAAATTGTCCTATTTTATTCCAAACTGCCACATTTTATTGCAGCTCCTTGCTTTTACTCTTGTTTTACTTAACTGCAAGTTCAAACAGAAGGAAATATTGCCAGAAGAGAGAAGGAAAGACCGTCTGCATACAAGAGAGAGGAGTTGCATTTTTCAAAATCTTCAGTGATGTGATTCAGCTAGTTTTTATCCAAACAGTTCGGCATCGTCAGATTTTTTTCATATATTTTGACTGTAAAAATACTACTTCTCAGCTAGCATATTTCACACCAGTGTGTGTGTGTATCTCCTTTGCTTCTGAAAATGATGAAACTTGCCATCTAATCCCAAAGTGCTGGATTGGCTTGCCAATCTGTGACCCATCTGCCTTTTCAGTGTAGATTTGGACCAGGAATCAATTTTTTATGTCATTCTATTCATAAACCAGAGAGGCATGCACCAGAAGAATCTATATATATAAAAGCCAAATGCCACTCATGCATCATCACAAAAACTCCAGAACTGTAAAGCCTACAAACTTGAAACTTGGCACGTATGTTCCTCTTGGCTTCTAGGTGCTCGCTAAGAAAGGATTTTTCAAAATGACCATCAGATCATTAGTATTTCTTATATTATTATTAACACGCTCTGAGGCTAAGGAGTTAGACGTTCTACTCCCTCTCCCCACCTGAAAAGAACTCTGTTCCAACTGCCAGTGGGCGTGGCCAGCGTGTGACTCATCCGGCCTGCGGGCTGGGAGTTTAGACATTCTACTCCATGCTAAGGAGTTAGACTTCTACTCCCCCTCCCCACCTGAAAGGGAGAATGTTCCAACTGCCAGTTGCCTTATATTAACACTCTGATGCTACCCCTTCGCTAATCTGGGCGTGGCTGTGGCCAGCACGTGACTCATCCAGCCGGCGGGCTGGGAGTTTAGACATTCTACTCCCCCTCCCCACCTGGGAGAGAAGGGGGATAGGATAGGATAGGTTTCTGTGGGGCAAGGCTGAGGGAGAGAAGGGGAGAGGAGAAGCCGATCGTAACTACTCATTAATGGTCAAACTTTAACTGGCAATTTATTAAGCCCGATCACATAGTTTCGTAGCGAAGCACGGGTATCCAGCTACTAGTAAGCAATAAATAGAAGTCAATCTTAAACCAGTCTGAGTTCTAGTTGAGATTCCAGAGAAGACAAGGGGAAGAGGACAAAAGCCAGGATCCAGAGTATGAAGAATTGGTACCATAAGGAAGTCTGTCATTTAGCTGGTTATAGACATATCAGGCAGTAGGCATTGTTGCTCTAAAACAGAGCACCTCACTCATTTAAGAGAAAGATTTAAAGTAGGGAAAAGGAGATTTGGAATTGAACAATGTAAAACAATTTGAAACTGAATTATGTGTAAACGGTGAACATGTAATTGCTAAAATTTATTTTATTTTATTTTATTTTTATTTTATGTGTATCCTGCCTTTATTTTTACAAATAACTCAAGGTGGTGAACACAACACCCCTTCCTCTTCCTATTTTCCCCACAACAACAACCCTGTGAGGTGGGTGGAGCTGAGAGAGAGTGTTTGGCCCAAAGTCACCTGGTTGGCTTTCGTGGCTAAGGTGGGACTAGAATTCACAGTCTCCTAGTTTTTACCCTGGTGTCTTAACCAATAGACTTTTACTGAAATTTGAAATGAAAGAAGACCGAGTTAAAGAGTGTATGATAAAATGGGCTAAGAATGTTGGTTATAACATACAGATGGATCACTGGGAAAATATGTGGCCAGAAAGGCTGAAAATCACATTGTTAGATAGTGGGTAGAGATGACAGGAGACAGACTTCCAAAGCAGCTCTTTATTTCAGCTCTTGTGTAAGCAACCAGCAAAGAGCAGTCTGACAGCTTGCCCTTTTATAGGGAGCTGTCAGACAGACCAGCCAATAGCGTTTGAGCTTTTTCCCGCTCAAACGCTGGACCTGGTTGGAACCATGCAACACAGTTGAAACAGTTAGAACATAACACCCCTCCCCTCCTGGATGGAGCTGTCCAGCATACGTAATCACGCAGGTAGGCGGGGCGTTTTGGAGCCCTACTAGACCTGCGCAAATCAGTTGGTGGTGAGGCAGCGGCCTGTGCGGACAGGTCTGCTGCTGCTCCGCGGCTCGAGCATGGACGCT
>QLTV01003393.1:139453-156604 GCA_003457575.1 Thermophis baileyi
GTACCATTAAACAAAAGATTTGATAACTTCACATTCTTGATTTGTCTTGGCTTCAACATTTCTGTAATCTTTGTGCTCTTCTATTTCTAAAGGTTTCTGGTACACCTGATTGTTTCCTTAGATTTTCAGTGCATTTGTGAAAGTGGTCGAGAATGAAATAGAGATAGTTCTTGTTTAGTGACCAAAATTGGGACTGGCAACTCTGTCATTAAGCAAAGCGGTTCCTAAGTGGGAAATCATATGACTGTGCTTCCCTTTTTCCCATTTCCCCACCTCCCCCTTTGGAATGCTGGGAAAATTAGCAAGAAGAGAATTAATGCTTGAATTTATATTTGTTGGAGAGGAAGGGATTACAAGAGAGTAAGCAGGCACAAAATGCTCCCTCTAAGTTCCACCAACTCTTGACTTTAGGTTCAACTACTACCAGTAAGTTGATTACCTCTGAAAGAAAGTGGACTTGAAAAAAACAACTTCTCAAACTTTCCAATATCTCGTTCAGCAATTTCAGGCTGCTGCTATATGATAGAGCTTTCTTTGAATTTTGGAGGCTCAATTCCTTCACATGAAAATGTTGCTACATTCTTAATGAACACTTAGTTGTAGGGCCTGTAAGGTGGCTCCCAGCATGTGAACTAGCTGCCATTGTATTATATGAATGTAGCTCAATGACTAGAGGTTCAGAGTCCCACTGACAAGGCAATGACAGGGTGAGCATGGTTCATATCTCATGATGGACAGCATGTCTAGAGGACCAAGGAAAAAAATGTTGGGTCACTAGTGGTGAGACCATAATGGTGCGGACAATAAAAGAGAATTTTGCCAGATTCACTGGCTGATACTGGAGTCAGACTGAAAGGGATTGGCCTGCTGATATATGTACAGTATGTTTTCCATTGCAAGTCAAGAAAATTTAAAAAATTGAGTAAAATATATAAAGGTATAGAACTTCATCCTTTGTTCATGAATGTATGAATCAACATTTAAGAGTTAATTCATAATTAAGCCTCTAATGTAGTTTATGGAAGGGCATGTGAGTAATGCTTAATCTAATAATGTTGATTATTACTGTTCTTATGATGGTAATTTAAAATTAGTTCAAGCTTCATCCAAAATCTAACAATTGACCAAATACGGCTGTAATATATCTATAGCAAAGCAAACAAAAGCTGTTTGTTATAAGCTAAATGTTGTGAGGTCAAATAATTCTCATTTTCTCAGCTATTTTGACAGTTCCGTAGTTATAGCTCTTAAGGCTCCAATAATTATGAGGTAAACTGTTGCTGGTTGATTTCATAGTCTCCCTATTTCAATTGTTAAATCTCAATAGTTTATATTTTTTCCAGTTCTTTTGGAGCTATATTGTGGTTGATATTGCCAGATTTGTAAAAAAGTGTGATTTTTTCCCCCAACTACGGTGATGTCTGGTGTGCTGTGTTCTAAATATCAATCCACCTAAATCCAGAAATCTCATAAAATGGGTAATATATGTGGTCGTTCTGGGGCACTTTTTCAATATTATGATCATACCAATATTTTTGGGTATCACACTCATACTTTTTGCATATATTTTTCATGATGTGTTAGAGAATTTTTCTTTCTCTGTTGTAGAAAAATACATCAGAAGCTCTCACAGTTGACTGCCTTTGCTGAATCAAATAACTTCTTTATAATCATATTAAAATATTTACAATACCATACATTCTTCTTTACAGTAACATAATGAAGTCTTCACACAGAGAGATACAGAGACAGATCCGAGACTGGAAAACATGTCCAGCTTCTTGCTTAATTCCTTTTGCATAGACTCAGTAGCACTTTACTCACATCGGCTGACTGAGTTACCACATGACTCTTCCTGCTCATGAATATCCCAACACGATGTCATCAGTTTGGGGGTTTGGATTTGTTTTTGTTCAGCCAACACACCACTTGCTTAAGTAAGCCCAGGTATTAATGGTTTTTATTGTATTACCACTTTCAGCTTTGATTTTAGAATTTTTCTAATTCAGTTGAGCAGGCAAACAAATTGTCTGTTTCTAAAACAGTCAGATATATACAACTTTCCTCCTTTGTCAATGCTGTGATTTCGATGGAGTTTGATTCCATCTAAACATTCTGTTTTTTTTTTTTCTTTGTTGTCATGTTGCACACTTAATCCAATCCAAATTTCATGTTGATGCCATCAGTCAAGATTTGAACTGTTTCTACATGAGATTGCATGTCTCTAGGTCAGGGGTATCCAAAGCAGGCAACTTTAAGTCATGTGGACTTCAACTTCCAGAATTGGCTGGCTGGAGAATTCTGGGAGTTGAAGTCCACAAGCCTTAATATTGCCAAGGTTGGACACTCCCGCTCTAGATGAATTTGCTACAGTTTCAGATCACACAGGTAGAGTGAAAGGGAGCCTTAGATCCCTTGTTCACATAACCGATAAATAATTGCCTGACAACATTTTATTTAAAATCATTATCAGTGAATCACAGCTGTATTAAAAAAGCAATGGAGACTCTCCCTGACAGAGTTCCTCTTCTGATTCCTCCAAGTTCACCTTTACGTATCTGTATTGTTTTCCATTTTTTCCATTGCCCTATTTAAAACTTTGTAGTTTTCTCGCTAACTCCAAAAATTTCTGAATGTTTTAAAATCCAACTATGAGCAGTGAATTGAGTGTGTGTGTGGTTGTGAATTTGAATTTGAAGGTGTTTGTACTTGTAAACTGGCAGTGATTCCCCTTAACAGCTTGAATGTTGTTATCGGAGAAGTGATTTGGATGAAAATTGCTGGGTGTTGTTTCTTTTGTATTGCCTTTCTTGATTAGAAACATTTGAACTGTAGCAAACCTGTCATATATTAATCTTTGCTGCAACATTTTGTTGAAATGATTTGCAAGATGAGAATGTAAAAGGGAAAGAAATTTGGGCTCAAATCCGTGAAGTTCACATTGAAAGTTTGAATTCCAGTTTTTTTACCCTCCTTGTTTGTTCTTTTACAGTTTCTGCTGTTACTACTCTATTTTCCAAGTTTTGTTTGTTTTACTATACAGGGAGTCCTCAACTTACAGTTAGTTACTTAGCAACCATTCAAAGTTACAATGAACAACCGCCCCCCCCCCCAATTTTTTAGAACCCAATTCCGAAGTTCTGATGGCCAGTCCCTCCCCCAGCAGTCACATGACCACATTTCAGGTGCCTGGCCATTGGTCAGTATTTGTGTCCATTTGCGGCTTTCTGCTGTCATGTGGTTGTGATTTATGACATTGCCCCCCCCCCAAAAAAAACTGGCCTTCACTTCTGGTTTTTGGTAAAAGCAGAATGCTTTGTGCATGCGCAGAGGGTAAAAGAACCCAAATGGCGGCGTCCGGGCGAGTGGGCGAAGCCTTCCGCTGCCGTCGCTACCGGCTCTCCGACCACCGGCAGGCACGCCCGAACCAGGAGCATTTCACCCCTGTTCTAAGTGTAAGAGGCCTCTATATAGAGACGGTTTTTTGGTTAAGCTGTGTTTTATTTTCCCCTAACCTTCTTTCTAAATACATTTCTGCCTGGATTGTTCTCCATAGTGGGTGGAGCTAACCTCCAAGAATGGGATGACACCGTCCCTTCAGCCAATGAGGACTGAGTCTGTCAAATTGATATCTTCGTCCTCCTGCCTTAATTCCCCCTCTTTGACTCAGTCCTTGGCCTGAAGAGGACGCGTGTAAAACAGCTCCCATTCTTCTGAGGATTGCTCCTGTCATCGAGTGACTACAGGATTCAAAAGATTTTTCTTCACAGTGAGTCTCCCCAGTTGACTGCTCTGGTATCACAGTTTCTGGGTTGAGGGCTGTGAGGGCTGAGGCTCTCCCAGCCTGTCATCGAGCTGAGGGCCTTTCAAGTATCTGGGGGGTGCTTCCCCTAAGTGGCCTTTAGGAGTTCTGCTCCAAATCATTCCGGCTCCATTTGCGGTTTGGCGGCCTGGCTGCATCGTTCAATTTGACAGCTGTCACAGGAGCCCTGCGCTCGGGTGACCAACGGCCAGGAGAGCTTTCGCGCTCTTTTCCGCCTGAGGGTAGTGCCTGTGGATCTGCCTCCCTCCATCCGGCAAAGGGGGTCCTACCTTCGCAGGCCGGCATAGCTGCTCTTCGCTGGCCGCTAAGCCGCTCGCCGTTGCCACCGGTCCCTCAGCTGTCCGCATCTAGCTTCTGCCTGACTGAATTGCAGCCTCGTGTTTTTGGCTGCCAGCGGCGGCCATCTTGACAGCTAGGAGGCCGTTGGGTGTCATTGCCCACACTGGTCGGCCATTTTGATCCTGCGGTGGCCATTTTGAGTGCTGGCTGGACCTTTTACATTAGCGGTGGCCATTTTGAAACTGCGACGGCCATTTTAGTTGCTGGTTGGCCTTTTCCTTCATTGAGGCGGCCATTTTGAAGACCTACCGGCCATTTTGGAAGTGGCCTTGACAGGCATCGGCCATATTAAAGGCGAGGTGGCCATTTTGTCACTGATTGACCTTACCCAGCAAACGGCGGCCATTTTATAAAAAAGAAAAAAAAACGAAAAAAAAGACTTTCTAGCTTTCTTTAGGATATACACACACATACATACATACATACATACATACATACATACATACATACATACACACACACACACACACACACACACACACACACACACATATATAAGTCTTTCCAAGACTTTCTAGCTTTCGTTAGGCCGGCCTTCGGTATGCCTCACTCCAGCAAGGCTGCTCAATCAAGCCATTCTCACAGGCAGCAGCAGCCGGAGGCCTCGACCTCAACTGGCCCCACAGCCAGCAGGGTGCGCTCTCCTCATCGGTCGTCTTCAGCCTCGGCGGCAATGGGCAAGGTCTCTAAGGCCACCCTAAGGGACGAGAGTCGCAGGGCTAAGGCGCTTGACAAGATCTGCACCAGGTCCTCCTCTGTCAATCTGGTTCCCAACACACAAGCAGTGGCGTCGGTACCTGCTGCCACAGGTGAGCGGGACGGGGCCCGGACGGATCGGGTCTCTCTCCCTCCATCGGAGGCCATGTCCTTGGACAACCCTAATTTGAGCCTTGCTGATAAGGACATCTGGGAGGCTTCCTCCCGCCGCGATCCACCGGCGGCCTTGCCTTCCCTGTCTGCAATGGGCCTGCCTTCTGTGATGGCTGGACAAGCTGAATCATTAACAATTTCTGCGCTTGATCCAGGCATCCAGGCCTTGATTACGGCGGCAGTTAAACAGGGCATTGAGGCGGGCCTCCAGCAGAGGTCTCGCCCCTCGGCCCCAGCCATTCAGACATCAGGCATCTCTGACCAGGTTTCAGTTGTAGATGATGTGGACTACGGTGATCGTGTTGATGACTGCGGCTCTCCTGATCGCTCTCTAGGGTCTCGTTCCGATCTAGAGGAGGGAGAGATTGACCTGGATCTCTCTGAAGACGAGGGCTTTGCTCCGGACCCCCCAGTATCTTCTGGCCTTTTCCATCCTGGACTCTTTAAATCCCTTTTTGTTTAAGGCAAAAAATGCTGCCAATTTTGGGTCGTCTACCGCAGGGCAGCCTGACTCTTCCTCCAGAGATCCTCTCTTCGAAGAGACCACTTCTGAAGCGGAGGTAATTCCGGCACCTCCCCTTTTTGTGGATGCTGTTATCCGACAGTTGCAGTCACCTGCCTCGGGTCCCATGCCCACCCACTTGGACAAGCGGTATTTCAATCTGGCGCCCGATTTGGCTCAACATCTGCAGCTGCCTTCCATTGACGGGCCGGTCTCGGCCTTGTACTCCTCCACCCTCATGCCAGGCGGGTCAGACGAGCTGCTACGCCCTGAGGACCGGAAGACGGAACAGGCGCTCCAGCGGGCTCACCAGGCGGCGGCTTGGGCGGTCCAGGCCTCTTCTATGGCCTCTTTCTTTTCTTGCACCTCGTTGCGGTGGCTCCGGCAGCTTCAGGAGCGCCTGCCAGTGTCTGATCTTCGAACCAGCCAGGATCTCAACAAGCTTCTGGCGACGGCCCAGTTCACATCGGACACCACATCGGACGCCACGCTTCAATCGGCACGCTTTGCTGCCCGGGCCATGGGGGCTTCGACTGTAGAAGGATGCACTGGCTGCGTAGTTGGTCTGCAGATATGCGCCATAAGTGGCGGCTGGCTTCTGCGCCCTTAAAGGGCCAACAGTTGGTTGGGGAAGCCCTAGACCCCATATTAGTCGAATCACGGGACAGACGTAAAGTCCTCCCCTCCCTTGCCCGTAAGAGCTCCTTTCGTCCCTCCTTCAACAGGCGCCCCTTTCGGATCCCCAATCAAGGTCCCGGGTATGGGAGGGCTCAGGGACAATATGGCTTCAGACAGCGACAGGGCCAGGACAGGGGCAACAAGGGCAGACAATTTAAACGGCCCTTTCGTGGCACAGGAGGCCGCCCCTTCCGCCGGGCTAAGTGAATCCACGCACAATCCTCCCATCGGGGGTCGCCTCGCCCTCTTTGCCAACAACATTGGCAAAGGATATTGGATATTACCTCTGATGCCCAGAGTCTCTTGGGAGTTGGGCGGCATACAAATTTAATAAATAATAATAATGATGCGTGGGTTAGGGAGACTGTGTCATCTGGTCTCTCCCTGGAATTTATCTCCACCCCCCTGGGGTTTTTCATTTGATGCCCTGTGTCTTCAAACCCTGACAAACGGATGCTCATGGATGCTGCCATCCAGCACCTGCTGGATATTCGAGCCATTCAGCAGGTGCCTGAGCATCAACAGGGGCAGGGGTTTTACTCAATCTTGTTTGTGGTCCCCAAATCCTCGGGCGGGTGGAGAGCGATTCTCTATTTGAAGCGGCTTAATAGATATATTATCTACAAGAGGTTTAAAATGCAAACGCTTCATTCTATCTTGGCCGGCATCAGGAAGGGAGACCTCCTTGCCTCGATTGACCTCACCGAGGCTTATTTACATATACCAATTCGGCCTTCCCACCAAAAATTCTTAAGATTCTGCTATGCAGGAGCTCATTATGAGTATAGGGCCCTTCCATTTGGCCTTTCCTCAGCACCGAGGGTTTTTACCAAGGTGCTGGCGGCACTAGCCGCTCATCTGAGATCGATCCCCGTGTGTGTCCAATGTTACCTGGACGATATCCTCATTCAGTCATCTTCCATGCACCAGGCGGTGCAGGACGTGCAGGTAACCGTTGCCACCCTCGGGCACCACGGGTTCTCAGTTAATTTGGAGAAAAGTCATCTGTCTCCCTCCACCAATCTGACCCACTTAGGTTCCATAGTTGATTCTCTGGAGTGCATGGTGTACCTTTCCCAGGAGCGACAGGACAGTATTTTGGAACTTTCTCAACAGGTCCTGATGCAGTCACGGGTCCCTCTGAGACAGCTTTCCACGCTCCTGGGCAAAATGATATCTGCCATTCATATTACCCCCTGGGCACACCTGCACTCCAGGGAATTGCAATGGTTTCTCTTGCCCTTTCAGAGATCGAGTCGCAGCACGTCGGCATCCAGGGTCCGGTTACCATCGACTGTCCAATGCTTGCTCCGTTGGTGGACCTCCCCGGCCATCGCGAAGTGTTGCTACTTCCTGGAACCCCGCAGGGTCACCATCACCACGGACGCCAGTCTGTATGGTTGGGGGGGCTCATGTTCAATCCACTGTAGCCCAGGGCACGTGGTCCCAGACCGAGGCCCAGTATAGCATCAACAGACTGGAGCTGCGCGCGGTCTATCTGGCGCTCAAGCAGCTGGAACATCTGGTGGCCGGTCAGCCCGTCCTGGTGCTGACAGACAATGTGGCTGCAAAGGCCTACATAAACAGGCAGGGGGGCACCAAGTCTCGACATCTCATGGACGAGGCCAGGACCCTGGGCCACTGGGCAGAACGCCATCTTCTTTCGATTTCGGCAGAGCACATCTCCGGGGTGACCAACGTGACGGCGGATTGGCTCAGCCACACCACAATTGACCAGGCGGAGTGAAGTCTCCATCCTTCCATCTTCCAAGACTTGGTGAGCCGGTTCGGTCTGCCAGTGGTGGATCTCTTCGCCACCCCGGAGAATGCCAAACTGCCCAGGTACTTCACCCGATTCCAGACCCAGGGCGCGGAGGGCACGGATGCTCTCCATTGCGAATGGCCGCCCGGTCTACTGTATGCATTCCCCCCCCTGCCTCTCCTCCCCAAGGTCATCCGGAAGATGTTGGAGGGGAGGGCCGAGGTGTTGCTCCTCGCACCTCACTGGCCCAGGAGGGCCTGGTTTGCGGACCTCAAATCGTTGTCGGTCTGCCAGCCGTGGAGGATCCCGCAGACAGAGTCGTTGCTCAGCCAGGGGTCATTGGTCCACCCGGACCCCCAGTGGTACCAACTGACCGCCTGGCACTTGAGCGGTGCACTCTAAGGTGCCGGAACGTCTCTGACAGCATCATTCTGACCCTTCAGGCTTCCAGGAGGCTGTCCACTGAGAGGATTTATTCAGCCACCTGGAAGACCTTTTGTTCCTGGTGCTCTACTGCGGGCTGTTCCCCAGTGGACCTTTCTATTGTCAGGATCCTGGACTTCTTGCAGCAGGGACTGAACAGTGGCCTTTCGCCCAATACCCTTTGGCGGCAAGTGGCGGCGCTCTCCTCTGTCCTGTCATGTGGATCCTTAGACTCCTTGGGACATCATCCTCTTTTACGCAGATTCTTTAAAGGGGCGGTGAACTTGTGCCCGCCCGTCATTCATAGGTACCCTACTTGGGACCTCTCGAAGGTGCTCCTTTCTCTGACGGGAGCTCCCTATGAGCCCTTGAGGACCACCTTACCTGCAAGGTGGCGTTCCTGGTGGTGATCACCTTGGCACATCTCGGAGCTGGCCGCCCTGTCTGTGCGGGGGAATCTCTGCATATTCCATTCTGGGTGGTCCTTAGGCTTGACCCTACATTTGTGCCGAAAATAAACTCATATTTTCACAGGGCCCAGGAGATTGTCCTTCCTAATTTCTGCCCCAATCCTTCTCATTCATTGGAAAGACAATGGCACACCCTTGATGTCCGGAGGGCTCTCAAAATTTATATTAAACCCACTTCTCCTCTTCGCAGGACGGAGGTGCTCTTTGTTACTTTCCAACCCACTTCCCTGGGCTGGAAGGCATCCTCTTCGAATTCATCTTTTTCATCTTTCATTTATTAACTCAGAACATCAGTGACTTTGCTTATTATTTCTTTACACTGGGTATTTATGACTGTTTGCTTGAGACGTCAATATTACGATACCCAACCCCATGTCAGGGTTGGATTCACTCCAGTTCATTCAAGGAAGTATAATTCTTTTATCTGTCCCTTAAAGGCAATAGTTGCTCCCTGTCTACTTAATTGTGGTAGATTATTGCAATTGACATTGCCACTAGACCACTACCAAGCCAAGGACTAAAATGAACTTCTTTCATGCTTTGTCAGTGAAGATTCTCGGTCATCCAGGTAAAGTTGTCTGGCAATTGAGTCATGGCAAACATGGTGTTCTGACCTAGCTCCCCAAACACGACAAACCCTCTGTAGTTGAAGCAATGATTCCTGTATTAGGAGCGCCAGCAGCCCCGGCAAAAAGTTTCTCTTTCACCTCAGGCTAACAAGTCTGTCTGGCAGGGGAGATGAATAGTTGTCTGCCACATCTATTCATCTCCGCCCCCTGCCTTTTATCCCCAGAGCTAGGGTCGGGCTTCGCTACCAGCAGTGGCTCTTCCGTCCCAAGGATTGGCCCACATTTTTCCACTGCTCTCCTCTCCTCTGTCTTCTGTGCATTCGCGCAACAGCCATTGGACCCAGCTGTTCCTCCTCTTCCTCATCAGCCACCTCCAGACCTGGGGGCTATTGACTGTCCATCTGAGGGTTGACGGATGGCCCAGGCTCCGCCTCTCTCTCTCTCTGCCAGCTCCATTCCCTCTTTCCCCTCAGAGCTCTCAGGTTGCCTTGATGCTGACCCTGACTCCCACACCGCCTCATCTGATTCGGCTGCTGGAGAGGCCAGCGGCCGACAGGCCAGAACACATGGACTTATTATTTTGCTTTGTTCAAATGTTTCGCTGCTAATCCAAGCAGCTTCAACAGTCAGAGCAAGTTAGTTAGGCAGAGAGTTGTTGGAATGTACCAACTCAATTTTCAGACAACTCTGCCTGGATGACTTCATCGACATATTGCCTCGCACTTTGGGGAAGAAACCCTTGAGGAGGTTGGTGTGGGAGGAGTTGGTACATTCAAACAACTCTCTGCATAATTAATTTGCTCTGACTGTTGAAGCTTCTTGGGTGAGCAGTGAAACGTTTCAAACCAACAAGAAAATAAGTCCAGTTTGCCATGACTCAGCCTCTACAGACCACACTACCTGGATGACTGAGAATTTTCATCGACATATTGCCTCGCACTTTGGGGAAGAAGCCCTGTGGTTGATACGGGAACATCCCTAAGAATTTTAGGAGTTGGTACATTCCAACGACTCTCTGCCAACTCGGATTTCCCTAACTGACTTGTTCAGATTGAAGAGGCTGCTTGGATGGGCAGCAAAATGTTTCAAACTAGCAAGAAAATAAGTCCAGTTGCCATGATTTGGTTTCCAGACAACTCATGCTTTGGTTTTCAAGGGATGCATAATCCTTCTGCTGCTCAAGGTCATTGGGATGTCAGATTGAGTTTTGGATTCTAGTACAACGTCTGTCCATCCATCCATATATCCATATACAGTATCCATCCATCATCCATCCATCCATCCATCCATCCATCCATCCATCCATCCATCCATCCATCCATCCATCCATCCATCCATCCATCCATCCATGATATAGAATGAATGGGTAAGCAAATGATATTTCCTTTGATTCTCTGTAGGGAAGGCAAAGGAAGAGAAGGGAAAATTGGGGTCCACATCATAATGTCAAAGTAATCTGAAATATTACATCATTTATTTATTTATTTATTTTATTTTAGGAAATTTATATTGCCGCCTATTCACACATGGCGACTCAAGGCGGCTTACAAGAATATAAAAACCTCATATATAAAACAATAAAACTAATAGAGAATAATCTTATAATAAATTAATAAAATAATATAATAAAATAACTTCCTCATACGAGTGAGGAGGATTTCCCTCCCTTCCTAATTTTTAACCGTGGTCATTAAGCGAATCCCTGTGGTCATTAAGTGAATCGCATAGCCCTTCAGTGAATCACGTAGTCGTTAAGCGAATCTGCCTTCCCCAGTTAACTGCTCGTCGGACACTGGCTGGGGAGGTAGCAAATTATATATGATCAAGGGGCCACAAGATACTCCAACTGACATAAAATGCAGACTGGTTGCCAAGCAACCAAATTGCAATCATGTGACTTTAAGGGTGGGTCATAAATCACCTTTTCTGATTCTGTCACAACTTCAAACCATCATTAAATGAATATCTATGGACATTCTCAGTCATCCAGGTCATGGTTGTCCCAAAGGATCCCCCCTAGTGGAACATTTAAAACCCAAAAGTTTCTCACTTACTGCATGTTCAGCATTGAACTAGATCATCAACGAAAGATCTGATGGGGTATAAAATAGGATTAAGATCAGCCATGCTCCCTTTCCTTAGATTTTGTGTTGGTTCTCCAGCTTGGGCTTCCTCAGGACAGCAGTTTCTTCTGACATTTGGGCTACTGGCAACGCAACAACGGAGCTTTTTTTAAACCTAGAATGCACTGGAACATTTCAGTGCTTTAATTATCATCATCATCATCATCATCATCATCATCCGTCAATAAAAAGCTTTCAAGAATGGGTTTCATTTCACTTTCTAGCTTGACAGTTTTCTCTCGCCTGCTTACTTGTATGTTGTTTTAAAGTACACATGTCCCTCATTTGCCTTTTCTTTCCCCCCCCCCCCTTCTGTTCCTTTTCTTCCGCTGCTGCTTCTAGCAATCAGATAAAAGTGGTAAAGCACTCTCGTTGGTGTAGTGATGGTTAAATTTAAACCATCTGACTTGATTGTCTGTTTCGTGGCCTGGCCTATAACAATCTGATTCTCAGGCCTCCATTGACGTCAGCCGAATGGCAAATTTCAAATACAACCTGTATTAGATTTTCACTATTAAGTTAACAATGCAAACTTTTTACAGATGCCTTACATAGAGGAGGCTGTTAACAGAAATATTACATTAATAAAAGTCAAGCCTGCAGACAAACATGAGCTGGTTTTCTTCTTTTGCCCTTGTTTTGTTTTTTGTTTTTGTATTTTGGAATAAAGAGGCTTCTCATATTTTGCCAGCCAAAAGGTCTTGTCTGTTTAGGGTCAGTCATAATATTACTTGAACACTGATGCAGCATTTGAAATATACATCTCTTCAATGCTTACCTACATGCACCTTATTTTTTTTTTAAAACCATTTCCTAAAAAGGCACAGATTTACAAATACAGGTAGTCCTCGACTTACGACAGTTTGTTTAGTGACCGTTCAAAGTTACAATGGCACTGAAAAAAATGACCTATGACCAGTTTTCACACTTACGACCGTTGTAGCATCCCCATGGTCATGTGATCAAAATTCAGACGCTTGGCAATTGACTCATATTTATGACGGTTGCGGTGTCCTGGGGGTCATGTAATCCACCTTTTGCGACCTTCTGACCAGCAAAGTCAATAGGGAAGCTGGATTCACTTAACAACAGTTTGACTAATTTAACAACTACAGTGATTCACCTAACAATTGTGGCAAGAAAGATCGTAAAATGGGGCAAACTCACTTGACAAGTGTTTCACTTAGCAACAGCAATTTCGGGCTCCATTGTGGTCGTAAGTCGAGGACTTACCAGCCAGCTTCCGACAAGCAAAGTCAATGGCGGAACCCAGATTTGTTTAATTGCCGTGTGATTGACTTCACAACTGTAGCAAAAATGGCCATAAAACCAGGCGTGACATAACGATTGCCTTGCTTAGCAATGGAAATTCCAGTACCGATTGTGGTCATAAGTCAAGGAGAAACTGTACTCAAGGTATGAAATGATAAGTTTGTTATATCAGTTGTTGATCTTTGTTTATATGTTACTCTTGTTTGTATCATTTTGCAGTTTCTTACATTAAATACACATGGGAATCCACATACATTTTCAATCTAAACACATACATCAAGAAAATTAATGCTGAATTTATTTTATATGCATTTTTTCCACCCCTATTACATTCCTAGACTTCTTCAACCTCTTCAATATATTCATTTCAATTTTAGCTTTCTGTAAACATTCCTCTGATTTTTTTTTATTTTTTATTTTTTGAAAACCATCTTCATATTTTAGGAAGACCAGATTAACAAGGATTGGTGCCTACATTTTGATACCAGGGTTAAGGAAAAAAAAGAGCAGTTGTTTCCTGGGCAAATAGGAATTCAGTCCCTAGTCTGCTGAGTACTGAGAAAATATTTTGAATTCCGTTGCTTCATCATAAAATTACAAGTTACCCCTGCAAAAATACCCCTGGGATTTTCTAACTGTTTTTTGGACAGTGGTGCTTTTCAGTATTTAACCCAGCTCAGAAATGAGTGGTGTCTGTTCACTGTTTTAGTTGCTGGTATAATACAGAAGTTGGATATGAGAAACCTCAGAGGAATAAGGGGAACCCCCGTTTCCCCCCAAGCAATAATACCGCAGCCTTTCATTCTCTCTCTCTGTAGGTATGATTATAAATTATGTTAGATCACAAGCAGAAAACCTGTGAATCTCAGAACACAAGACTCAAATTCCCATTAGCCTGAGCTATCAAGATGCATCAATAAACATTTAGAGAAACATCTAAATGTGGTTTTACTGTTGCCAGGCTTAATACGTAGCTGTCGTATCCATTCATTCATTCATTTATTCGGTTCCTATATATTCAGTTGGCCCTTATTACGCGCAGAGATTCCATTCCAGCTGATTAACCATGAATAGCAAGACAACAGCTAAGAAGATGGTGAAAAAACACATTTTATTGTGACATTTTCATGAGCTCGGAAAATACAATAGTGGGCTTAGATTCAAATGTTTTGTTTGTTCCATTTATATAGCTGCCCATCTCACTTATGTGACTCCATAAAACATAATCCACAGAAGCGTGCACCCCATACAGTAAATGCTATCCGTACATTACGAACAATGCTACCATGTTACAGGCTCCATTCCCTTACTGGCTCTCCAGGTGCAATGGTAAAATCATGTCTTCAGGGCTTTCCAGTATCCCAGTGAGTCCTAACCATTTTCTTCCCTTTGTGGAGTGGCCCAACCTCTAATAGTCAATATCTTGACAATCTCTTGTTGAGGATTAGGAGCAGAAAGATTTTGAACTGTTGTTGGACTTCCTGGAGGAGTCAACTTGGGAACAGAATGCTAGAGTAGCTGTCAGGACAGGTTGTCCCAAAGGTGCTTTTTCAAAAGGCAACTGGACTTTGTTTTTCCTTGAAGACGTTTAGCTTCTCATCCAAGAAGCTTCTCCACAGGACAGGTTGTTTTTACAAGGGAATGTTTTATTTGTCCCGGAGGGTACAATGTGGTCATTGGTGCAGTTCCAGAACAGAACAGGAAGAGATTTGTGGTGTTGCGAACACAAACCAGATAGTCTGCTCAGTTTTTGTCCATTTCTGCTAGCTAGGCTTTTGGTTAGATCCTTCAGGGCTGCTGTTCATAGAAGATAACACAATAAACGTTTTAAGAGTTAATGGTAAAAAAAACCCCCCACCATTCCCAGTTCCTCTGCTTTGCAAATGTGCACATGAACATTTATCCGTCTAATTTTAGTGAGATGAGCGAGAGGGTGGGATGCATTTGTGACTTCTGCAGTGTAGGACAAATGACAAATTAACGAATTAATTTGGAGGAGTCGGCTTTATTATTTAGGTCTTGCAAACGGACTAGTCCCTTGACCCAAAAGAAAGACGATTTCATCATGAAGTCTTCCAGTTGTTTAATACCCTGCCTGAATTTTTTACGGGAGACTAAGCAGCATCACAAAGTAGGTCCATAATGGAAAGCCAGAAAGATGGGCTCATTTAACTGTACTGAAGTGAGATATTATTTCCCCCTGCTCGAATTGCTTCTGAAAAATGGAAGAAGAAAAGGTTAAGCGGAGAGTGGGGAGGGCTAGCGCATGACAAGAACGAGGACAAATTTGAAAGGGAAGCAACATTGCTTTAACTATTTTCCCCCCCATATTTACAAAGACATCATTTGAGAGGTGAAGAGGGAAGAGATATCAGTTTATTGAATCCTGTGCTTAAACATTTAGGTAGAATTGTCCTACGGGAAGTTGCTATGTGTTGCCTTTAAACATGCTCCAGAAGCAGTCCTTGCTTCTGTATCTGGAATACAGGTACTCCTCAACTTAACAACCAGTTGCTTAGTGACCATTTGAAGTTATGATGGACCACCAAAAAGTTACTTACAAGTTGGTTTCAAATTTCCTACATTAACTTCCTCCTGCAGTCATGTGACCACAATTTGGGACATTCAGCTACCAGCATTTATGGCCATTTGCAACACTCCACCATCATGTGACCGCAATTTACGATGGTTTTGTTGGGAAGTTTTTTTTACTTCTGGTTTCCAGCAAAATCCAGTCCATAGCAAACAATGGGTTCCCTTAAAGACGGCAGCATTCACTTAACAACCACAGTGGTCAGTTTATGACTACCACAGTGGTCAGTTTATGACTACCACAAAGGTCGTAAGATTGGACCCAGTTATGTGATCCATGACTGTCACATTTACGACCATCACGATTTAACGACCGTAATTGTTAAACTCAATTATGGTCACAAGTCGAGGAGAGCCTGCATATAACAAGATGACTCTCCGTTCCTTTGCATTTCAAGATTGCAGAGCTAGTTCTTCCACCAATCTTTGCATGCAAAAGTTCACAATAGGGTCTTCTATGGATGCTCCTGCTGACTGAACAGATACAGTATGGGAGAGAACCATAGTGAGGGCCTGCCTCACTATGGAGTCCTCCCCATAAATTGATTTGCATTATATTTATCTTGTTGTCTTTTTGAGGCTAAGCAAAAACCTGCCCCCAGGCCTTTAGATAATCTTGAGTGCCTTCAATGTCCTACTTTTTTATAAGAACTTCAGGGAGAAATCTCAATTCTTGGATTACATCTTCAGATACAAGTGAGGAATATACAATTACGGTATCCACTGCTCTTTCCCAAAAGCATTTGCAGGGTTTTTTTTGGGGGGGGGGGCGGCGCAGCAATGGCAAAGAACCACAAAGGTCCCTCAATAGCTCTGATTCTTTGTTCTCCAAAGTGCAGAGTGACCTTGTGATTTATAGCATGGTCCTGCTTAAATTTCATCATCCAAACTTTTTTTTGGTAAGTATCATATTCAACAACAGTTGTTTTATAAAACTTGGGTAGTGAAGGTGTGAACAGCACAAAATAGTCTATCTCAGCATTGAGGATTTGACAGCTGGGTTAGACTATACACATCATGTGCCATGATCTATGTGACTTCTCACTTATCGTCCATCTATTTAAGATAAATAACAGCTATAATTCTGACAAGTGCTCAGAAAAGCACCATACAATTCACACTTGAATTCCTTGCCATAAATAAGGCAAGGGTGTGAATGGGTAGGAGGAAACAGGCATTCTCACATTAATCACTTGCTATGTTAATATTATATTTACCTGAAAAGGTGTTCTGGAACGTAAGGCGTTCTTCCTATGAATAGAGGATTGTTTCTTCGTTACAAAATTATTTGCAGTTTTTATATACCCACCCATTTCAGAGTAGCTCCCTGAGGTTACCATAATGATAAATCTGTTAAAACACACAACATTGCCCTGAAAGAAAAGGGAGGAAAATCAGAATATACAACTACTACCCCTAAGACAGGATTAGATAGAAAAAGGTTGATTTGTCTCCATGAGCCAATTCTTAATGAAACTAAGATCACATTCCTATTTTAAAATAGAGGGTCCCCCCCACCCCTAAAAGGAATTTTGGACATTTCCTAGACTTTATTCCTGCTAGGAGTGAAATTTATCTCCCACCGAGGTCGTTCCCTAGTTGGTATTTCTGCAGAGCAGTAGGTTAATACATATTGTCACTTTTGCATGATTTCATTTGTATCTGGAAGCTGAATTACAGCCAAGTCTGTTTTTTTTTTTTTTTTTTGTATTTGGTGGCATTTCCTAT
>QLTV01003393.1:165501-247276 GCA_003457575.1 Thermophis baileyi
ACTGCGCCACCGTGGCTCTTGGATGAGAGCCACGGTGAAGCTTCTTGGATGAGAAGCAAAACGTCTTCAAAGAAAAAAAAAACCAGAAAGTCCAGTTGCCTCTTGAAAAAAAGCACCTTTGGTGTAGTTCTAATGGTACTGCCTAATAGCAATAGCACTTAAACTTATATACCGCTTCACAGTGCTTTACAGCCCTCTCTAAGCGGTTTACAGAGTCAGCATATTGCCTCCAAGAACCTGGGTCCCCATTTTACCGACCTCGAAAGGATGGAAGGCTGAGTGAGTCAACCTTGAACCAGTGAGGATCAAACTGCTGGCAGTCAGTAGAATTAGTCTGCAATACTGCATTTTAACCACTGCGCCATCATGGCTAAATTGTGTTGCCTTTTTCCCTTGCCAGGTTGAGCTAGAGAAAACATCTTGTGGGCAAATACAATTCCAAGATCCGTTTCGCCCATGCTATCTATCACCAAACAAGTTACAATTGCCAAAAATAGATCCACCACCCACTGCAGCTAACTAGTTCCAAATCAGAACATCATGAGGTCTTTTTGGGGGAAAAAAACCACCTGTGTTGATATCAAGGTAATTTCCACCCACAGCATTCTCACAATCCTATATGGGCAAAATAGTTAATGTCGTCTGTAAAGGTAGCAATAGCAGTAGCACTTAGATTTATATACCGCTTTAGAGAGCTTTACAGCCCCCTCTAAGTGGTTTACAGAGTCAACATATTGCCCCAAACAATCTGGGTCCTCATTTTACCGGCCTCAGAAGGATGGAAGGCTAAGTCAACCTTGAGCAGGTCAGGATCGAACTCCTGGATTGAGCAGTGAGTTAGCCTGCAGTACTGCATTCTAACCACTGCGCCACCACACCAAAATTTGGGACCTGAAGAGCCATCAAATCGTTGTTTCTGCCATTCTAATTTCCTGAATTACCAGGGCCTGCTAAGATTCATCAACAGAGCCGCGGTGGCACAGTGGTTAGAGTGCAGTACTGCAGGCTACTTCTGCTGATCACCGGCTGCCAGCAGTTTGGCAGTTCGAATCTCACCAGGCTCAAGGTTGACTCAGCCTTCCATCTTTCCGAGGTCGGTAAAATGAGGACCCAGATTGTTGGGGGCAACATGCTGACTCTGTAAACCGCTTAGAGAGGGCTGTAAAGCACTGTGAAGTAGTATATACTGTAAGTCTAAGTGCTATTGCTGTTGCTATTGCTTTGAGTTCACATTTATGGTGCTTAAACCCATCTCTGTATCTAACCTCTTGATACTGATGTTGGATAGGTCAAGCTTATATCACTTGAGTATCGCTTTACCATTGACAGCTCTTGACCTCAGTAGACTAAAATGATATTTTTCAGGCTCCAAGGAACATTGTCTTAAAAGAAGATATAGATACGTCCCGTAACATGTCAAGAAATTAGCTCATGATGTGGTAGCCCGCCAGAATGACATCCCTTGCCTCGTTCCATTTAAGTGATATACCTGGAGCTGCATTGTAAGGGTTCCAAAAGTAGTCTGAACAAAGCAATTGGGGCCAGGACTGGAAGCAGACTTTCGGTAATTGGATTAAATCTAAGAAACACTTCTTTCAGCAACTGTAGCAACTGCTTGGTCTTGGCTAACCTAAAGAGTTAAACAGGATTGGACTGTATTAAGACTTGGATGCGAGATTACCAGGAAACTACAGGCTAGAGTAGTGTTTCCCAAATGTCAAAGTATGTGGACTTCAGTTCCCAGAAATCTCATCAATGGCTAGTCACTTAACAACCACACTGTTCACTGAACAACCACCACAAAAAGGGTCGTAAATCCAGGTTGGCCACATGAGTGACCTGATTTACAACCATGACGACTTAACGACTGCAATGGGCAGGCTCCATTATAGTCATAAGTTGAGGACTACTTGTAATGTTTTGAATGTATGTGCGTTTCTGCTCTCTCCTCCTTTAGAGTCCCTCTTGATGAAGTTAAGAATGGAGCTACCTTGGGGTCCATGGGGAAATTTTTCTGGATTTGTTTTTTTTTTCTTCTTCCCTTCAGCCCCAGCTGGAGCAGTCCATGTTTGACCTCATCTTCCTTTGGCCAGATTCCGCCCCCACACCAAATATAGCCCCATTCTGCTCTGTTTTCAGAGTAATCCTGCTGACAGATAGAAAGAACACTGATCCCCATTTCACATCATTTGTTTCCAACATTCCACTGACCTGGAAAGAATAAAAAGGCTAGTGTAGTTAATACGATTAGTCTCCCTGCATCTAACTCTTTTCCCTCATTTGTTATGAGGTTACATTAAAAATCAAAGCTTGGCAATAGCCGCCCTGCCCTGGTGTAAACCATAATTGAGTTAAACAAAAATCTGTCAGATATGGCCGTAACTTCACGGCGAATGTTTTCAATAATGTTCTGTTCTGTTCCGGCATTGTTCCTGGAACCCAAAACAACTCGTCGTGCTCTCTATTCAAAAGAGTCTCATTGAAGAATAAGGCTGATTGCCTGACGCAGAGCAGATCTTCTTCTTCTTCTTCTTCTTCTTTGCTTTCTTCAGAACCCAGATGGCGATTTTGGAATTTGAAGGCAACATTTGGTTGATGTTTCCATCTGACCGACCAATCTGCCTTCAAGAAAGACTTTGGATAATTGCTCTGCATAATAATCAGACTGCCTCTTACGGATCTGGCCTCTTGGAACTTTCAACTGTTCTCTAAACATTTTGAACAACTTTGCACTTTGGAGCATCGGGTAGAAGGAAAAGTTCTTCAAATACCAGAAAAAGTGGTGAAATTCTTTCCCCCTCTTTAACTTTGTCTTCCTGTAACACATTCCACATTGTTCCTGCAAAAAACCTACAATTTCTAATTCATGCTCTTTTCCCGCCTGTGGGATCTGTGCAGGTGATTAATCTGTTACATGGAGATGCTCGATGGGTTGGAGAAAGAGGACAGAAATAAGTGTTTTTACAAAGAGTGGTATGTGGTAAAATTGTTCTTAGACTGTTCCGCCAGATTATGGATGATGGATTGGTAGGACTCAGTGTTCCTCTCTGTAAAAGAGCTTCTTGCACATTCTTGGCTAAACCAGAATTGAGTAAATTTTGATTTTGCTGGAGTGCCTTTGGCTGTGGTGGATTAGCGTAATTTCCAATCCATCTTTATTTTGCGTGGATTTATTTATTCGTGAGTCACCGCTATCCTCTCTCCATATCAATCTTCAAATTACAAAATCAGCAACACCCAAATACATCGCACTTCATTTTTTTTTCTCCATAAGATAATTTGCGTATGTATCATACCTTAGAATAATACAGTCCATATGCATTTTCACACATATTTTACAACGGCCGAGAATTGTACTGTAAGATTTATAGAAATGCCATAAGCTAAGTATAGGAAGTCCTCAACTTACGACCAGTCATTTTACAACCATTTGGAGTTACGACTTCCTCGGAATGGGTGCTTTACGGCCCATAAAGGATTCTGGCCATCATAAAATGTTGCATCTCTTTCCTCTCATTTTGGGTGCTCAAACTCATCTTTTCAACTGATTGCAGCGTCCTGAAGTCATGCGACCTTGATCTGCAACATTTTTTCCTGGTTTGTGGCATTTTTTTCCAGTTTCCAGTGGTGGGGGGGAATCCATTTGGAAGAATAGGTTCACTTAACAACTTCACCATTTTCTTAACAACTGCATGATTTACTTAATGACCATGGTGATTCACTTAACAATCACTGCAAGAAAATTTGTAAAAAAAAATGGGTCCGGTCACACGGGTGCCTCAACTTAGGATCTCAGCGACTTACCACTGGATTTCTTGTCCCAATTGCAATAATAAGTCACGGACTATCTGTAGAACTATTTTCCAGTCCAGAGATTTCTTTAGGATCTGTGTCATTTTTCAAAATGCGAATTGCAAAGGATTTTGTGTCTTGGGCCCGTATGCTATAATGATTAAGATGGTACCGTATTTCCCAAACTCTGCTCTGTTGGTATTGCAATTTTGTTCTGCTAGAGCTGAATGGAAAATATCTCGGGTGAGGAAGATAACAATTGACACACAAGTCATCTGGGAATTTGGGTTGAGGGAGGGAGGATTTGGCTATTTTGCCTGGCAGGGACTTAAATGTGTATGTCTTTGTGTGATTTTGCTTACATGCTTCAACAGGCTTTCAGTCTAAATGTGGCTGCCATTTTGATTTCTGATATGCATACCTTGGAGATATTTTTAGAAAATTAAATGAGATGTCAGCTGAAAGGAAGGAATGTGGCCCTTTCTACCACAAAGAGTCTTTACTGTTTTAACGGGAATATTCATCTTTGTATGCAGAGGGAAAGGACACCAACCATTAATGATTTTTCTAGCACGGAGACAATTCTGCAGTAGGTAAGTGCATTGGCAGTGGCATTTTACAGCAGTTGTGATTTTCCCTTTGCTTTATTAGAATATTCCTCTCTCCAACAAACAGCGACAAGAGTTTGGATTCAAAATCAGTTTAATTACAGTCAACCCAGTTGGCTTAGTACACCATGAATATAAGAGTCTGACTAAATTTCTCACCCTCAGGTGAAAAAGTTTGTTAATGACTTCTGGAGTCAGTCCCCTAAATCAAGAATATCTCAAAGTGGTAGGACAAGTGGTGCTTGAATGCTTCTTCCCTTTTTTGTGTGTGATGAGCCTTATGTTGCAACAGAAATCAAATATAGAAATCCAACTTGATTCTCTACCAGGCACAAGGAATTTTTCAACACTTTCCTAATTTTAAAAAGATTCAAGATCAGTGGAAGCAAAATCACTCATCCCATAAAAGAAATGCGGTAGGAAGTTAAGATACAACACTCCTTTACATCCAGAAGTGAAGTGATCCTTGCAATTCAAGTCGTATAATTTTAAAACAGTTTTTCAGTATAAAAACCTTAGTTCTCTGTACTCGGATATATACATTCTTTCATGACAGTTAAAACTCAATATGTTCCCTGTTTGAATATATTTCAATATATCGATTAAGATGTTGGACTAGGACTGTGGAAGAAGTTCAAGTCTACTCCCACCATGGAAGCTCACACGGTGACTCAGTCTGTCTTTATCCAAACTACCTACAGCAAGAAAGATCTTGAGCTCCTTCAGGAAACATGGGATATGAATCTAACAAATAACAATAATATTATCAGTTCTCGGTACAGGTGAGATTTCACCTGCTGACTTGCATTTTCACGCATGGAAGGGAATTCTTGCAACTCATGCAAATAGCTAACATTTCAGAGCTAGTATACAACCATATTAGTTTCCTGTAGTTCAGAGACAACTTCATAAGAAGAAGGAAGACAATATTCTGAAAATGAAGTTGCAAGATTGGGCTAAAGTCCCTGATGAGCTTTTTCTGAGTCTTGGTCTGCATAGACAACCTAAATATTCCTCTGCAGGGAGAAAGAGCAAGCTGCAACTCAGTATGATAGCGGACACGTCAAAGGATGGAGAAAGAAGAAGTTGAAGCTTCTTCCTTCTTAACCTAAAATTCTGCTTGGAGAACTTTGTCAGAGAGAGAGAGAGAGAGAGAGAGAAAACAACAACAACAGGGTTAAAAATGTACCCTGGGCCTCCTTGACGTAGCAGAAATGTACACACTCGTCATTGTAATCTTTTGCTTCCTCATCGGCAGCATCTTCACACAGCACATGGGGAAAACCACAACCACATCCTGCCTCTGTGTCCTCCTTGTAGGCTTTCCTGTGTCATACACTCTTAACAGATGGTGCCACAGAGATACAGGGGAAGGCTCGGCGGAGATCTGTGTTCGAAAACCAGAGTGTGATTTGCAGCTTTTGTGAGCATACAGACGGCATCTGGCTCGGTTGTGCTCAAGGATTTCAGTTGCCTGACAGTTGGAAGCAGATGTTCCCCAAAACGACCACAGCCGGAAAGGACCCAGACAATAAATTTCTCAATAGATTTCTCGACGTGATATTCAGATCCTTGGATTGGGCCAATCCGTGCCGATAGTTGGTTCTGCTATTCATGATTTTGTAGGACCTCTTGCGAGTTTTTGTGTCCAGCCAGGTGTAGGGCTGTAGATTCGTGCCCTGTGACAGCAGGGTTTTATTTTATTAAATAAATAAATAGCAATAGCAATAACAATAGCAATAACTATAAATAGTTATAGAAATAACTATAGAAATAGAAATAAATAGTTTATTTCAGTTGGCAGCCACTAAAAGTTATTTTAAAAGTATTTGGTGTTTTTATAGTTCACAAAGAAAGGAGCTGATGAATGTCACCAAATTTGTCTGGTGAAATGTTTACAGGTAGTCCTCAAACTTACAACCATTCATTTAGTGACCATTTGAAGTTGAAAAAAGTGACCTATGACCATTTTTCACATCATCCCCATGGTCATGTCATCGAAATTCAGATGCTTGGGAGCTGGTTCATATTTATGACGGTTGCAACCCCAGGGTCACGTGATCCCCTTTTGCGACCTTCTGACCAAGCAAAGCCAGTGGGGAAGCCAGATGCGCTTAACAACCAGGTTACTACCCTGTTTCCCCCCCCCCCCCCAATAAGACATCCCCTCATAATAATACCCAATCGGGCTTTTGAGTGCATGGCAATAAGGCCAAGCGCTTATTTCAGGGTTCAAAAAAATATAAGACAGGGTTTTATTTTCGGGGAAACACGGTAACTTAACAACTGCAGTGATTCACTTAAGAACCGTGGCAAGGAAGGTCGTAAAATGGAGCAACACTCACTTAACAACTATCCCACTTAGCAACAGAAAGTTTGGGCTCAAGCGTGATCATAAGTTGAGGACTACCTGTATTCTTGTTTTTCTACAGTTAATAGAGATTAGAGGTGTCAAAGACATGCCTAGAAAAAGGCTTACCACACCTTTTTTCTACTATCAGCATTTCTTCCACTTTAACAGGATGGGTCTTCTGTGGGCAGGTAATACCTTCCACCATTCTCACTTGTCGCAGCTAAGCAAAACCAATGCATTTTTCTCAATTATAATTCTCTAGTTAAATTGGGGGTGGGGGGAAATTACATTTTTTCCCTCTGGGGAAAAAAAAAGAAATTGGGCGGGAATCCGAGTGTGTATGTTCTTGCACTCCGAGAGAGAGAGAGAGAGAGAGAGAGAGAGAGAGAGAGAGAGAGAGAGAGAGAGAGAGAGAGTGAGTGAGTATGTGTTTGTGTATGTACAGGTAGTCCTTACAACCTTTTGTTTAGTGACCGAAGTGCAACACTGCAAAAAGCGACTTATGACCATTATTCACATTTAGAACCGTTGCAGCATCCCCATGGTGCCCACGTGATCAAAATTCGGATGCCCAGCAACTCCTATTTATGACGGTTGCGACCTTCTGACAAGCAAAGTCAGTGGGGAAACCAGATCCCCTTAACAACCGTGTTACTAACTTAACAACTGCAGTGATTCGCTGAACCGCTGTGGTGGGAAAAGTCATAAAACGGGGCCAAAACTCACTTGGCAGCTGTCTTGCTTAGCAACGGAAATTTGGGGCTCAATTGTGGTTGTAAGTTGAGGACTACCTGTGTTGCTCAAGTTTGACTCCAGTTTGATCCAATTTGATTTGATTGGAGGCTGCGAAAAAGGATTTGGGCGCTAAGAATTGAACCGCCTGATTTTGAGCTGCATACAGTACCTTCCTTTGGTACCGTTCCTTTAAATAGAGACTTCTCCGATTTACCATTCCTTTCACGTGAGCTTCCTTAGGTCAGGTCAAAGCAAGATCAGAAGTGTTAGGACTCCTTGTTTCTTCGACAGTCTTTGGGGGGGGGGTCACCTTTTTATTGTCGTGAGGGTTAGCCATTGGTTAGTGCCAAACAATATGAAGATTATTCTTTTAAAAAAAAAAACATAAGTAAATGTTTAACTTTTGATGAATGCTCTATTGTTCTGGGCAGGCAGCAGGGTGAATGCAGAGCCACTTGGAAATTTTACAACCTGACATCTTGTTCTAGGACTGTGCTAGGTTTTATATAAAAACAGCAGTACAGGAAGTACCTTTTGCAGGGGAAGAAAGGGGAAGGTGTGATTTTCTTGGAGGAATTTTCTTGAATTTAACTCGTTAGTGTCCTTCAAGAAGATGGCACCTGAGCCAAGGTCTGCCACCGTCAGAACCTGCCACTATCAGAAGTGTGGACTTCAACTCCCAGAATTCCCCAGGAAGCATGGCTGGGTGGGAGAATTCTGGGAGTTGAAGTCCACACATTTTAAAGTTCCCAAGGTTGGGAAACACTGGGCCAGATAATTCCCACGATACTCTATGGTAGCAGACGTTGGACTTTGAAGAAGCAGGAATAAAAGGGTATTTCTACTTTTGCAAACTTCATTACATTTCAATAAAAAAAGCAAGATATACAAAACCAAAGAAAAAAAAAGGGAAAATTCAGAGACAGGGATGCAAAAGTAGAAATAAAAAGGGGAAAATTAAAAAGAGTAACTTCCAACTTCCTCTGATAGTTACAAATACAAAATACATTAACCTGTTGCTTTAGTGCACAGTATTTCTATGTTATCAATGTGTGAAATTAGACATTTTATAGAATGCCTAGGAAATCTATAGTATGCCAAAAATGAGACATCGACGTATGAAATGCTTAATATTTCACACATTCCCTAGGCATTCTATCCAATGCCAGAAGGCAAACCAGCAAAATATAAAATACTCTTACTAAAATGCCATTCTAGCCTTCCTTATTTCAATACAGTAGATCAATAATGGTCTTTTTCTCTTGTGTTTTTTTCCCCCAGTAAGAAAGTCCTGTACTTTATTTTGCATTTCTTGTTTCATTTTGATACAGGTCTTTTCAGTAAAGGGTTAGGGTTAGGGTTAACCCTAACCCACAACCCCATCCTAACCCTTTTCATAACTGTCTTTTCATACTTTGCCTAAATAGTTGTCATTCTGCATAATCCCTAGGTATTATATCCCTAGGGAAAGTATGTAGCATATTAAAATAACATTGACATTTCATATTTTGCCTAAAAACATCACACATTCTATAGATTTCCTAGGCATTTTGTACAATGTCAGCTTTTCACACATTGCCAGTAATGTATATAATCATAAGCAGATCTCATCATGAAATCCCAAAATTAAAGTTTCTTGTCTTCCGGTTTCAAGCAAAAAGTCCAAAAGTGGTTTCCATGTAGAAAGAAAGCTAGACAGTCTTTTCTTTCATCAGAATAGTCAGTTTTGCTATTTCAGTTAACTCCATTAGTTTCACCATCCTTTCTTCTATTGTGGGAATCTGTAGATCTGATATTGTCACTTTTGAACTTCAGTGTTGGAAAAGACCTTTGAACATGTCAAGAAAACAAACAAATCCACCCCAGAATCAATCAGTCCAAAATTGTCACTCGGGGCACAAATGACCAGGTTCAGATTATCCTATTTTGGATACATCACATCTCTGGATGTCTATGGAGATTCTCAATCATCCAGGTCATGGTTGTCCCAAAGGTGCTTTTCCAAAAGGCAACTGGACGTTCTTGTTTTTTTCTTTGAAAATGTTTCGCATGTATCCAATGTTTCAGAACTGAAGAAGCTTCTTGGATGAGAAGCGAAACATCTTCAAAGAAAAAAAAAACACAAGAAAGTCCCGTTGTCTTTTGGAAAAGCACTTTTGGGACATTATATCTCTTGGGGAGTCCAGCATGCTGGGAAAGATGGATGAAAAAGAGGAAGAGGACAATCAGCAGCAAGGTGGATAACCTCAAATTTAGTGGCGATGGGTGCATCATCAAAAGATGTGAAGGATCAGGTTGGGGACCGATCGTCTTGAACAAGGTCGGTCTATGTAATTGCTAAAAATCAACATCAATTTGATGACATTTAATATTTTTTTAAAAAAAGTCAGATAGTGGGATTGGGAGGAAAATGAGGGCTGTTAGAGGAAATATCAGTTGCATATTTTTCCCTCCCAAAAACCTATTTCCGTGGAGAATATCATCAAATCTAGGCGGTCTTGTAGGTTTTTGAAACAGAACTGATTTTTCTGATCAGAGTTTTGACAAAACGATGGTGATAGTGAGAATTGGCTGACAATTTATTAAAAAATATTTAGGGGGTGACTGAGAAAACTCAAAATGAGAGGCATAGATGAAAAGTGTCAATTCTGCCCTGATGCATTTTCCCCCTTTAAAATCTTAGATTTATCTTCTCCCCACCTATATCATCTATCTATCTATCTATCTATCTATCTATCTATCTATCTATCTATCTATCTATCTATCTATCTATCTATCTATCTATCTATCTATCTATCTATCTATCTATCTATCTATCTATCTATCTATCTATCTATCTATCTAAGAAAAGCACATAAACATGCATATCATCTATCATCTATCATCTAATCTATCATCTATCTATCTATCTATCTATCTATCTATCTATCTATCTATTAGAGAAAAGCACATAAACATGCATATATGGTGAGGAACACCTATGGGTTTTGAAGCAACTTTTTTCTAAAGTTTCAAAATATATTAAGAAATGAAGTAGCATCAAACAATTCACTAACTTGTTTAGGTAACCCTCATTTTCTGATTCTATACTTGCCAGATTGTGACCTGGGATTCCCCCAAAGCCAGGATCACACCACCACCTTGGAAAAGTTGATCAAATGTAGTCTAGCCTAGCTCTTCCAATGAAGACATAGATTGGCTTGATCCATACAAATGACTGAATTAATCTTTCCTGAGTTTGTACGATATATTGAATTGTGAAATTACCAAGAATATTCTAAGGCAAAAAATTAGTAACCCATTTTAGGGTTTGGGTTACGCAGCATTTCAATTTTCAATAGACATAGTTAAATTGCTTATGTCATTGGAAGCAATAGGGTTAGGGGTTGCCACAAAGAAGAGGGAGTCAAACTATTCTCCAAAGCACCTGAGGGTAGAACAAGAAGCAATGGGTGGAAACTAATCAAGGAGAGAAGCAACTTAGAACTAAGGAGAAATTTCCTGACAGTTAGAACAATTAATCAATGGAACAGCTTGCCTCCAGATGTTGTGAATGCTCCAACATTGGAAGTTTTTAAGAAGATGTTGGATAACCATTTGTCTGAAGTGGTGTAGGGTTTCCTGCCTAAGCAGGGGGTTGGACTAGAAGACCTCCAAGGTCCCTTCCAACTCTGCTATTCTATTCTATTCTATTCTATTCTATTCTATTCTATTCTATTCTATTCTATTCTATTCTATTCTACTCTATTCTATTCTCTGTCTTGGTTGGTGCAGATTGAGTAGCTTCCCTGGCTGGACTACCAAGACCAAAATGCTTTGCAGGTGGACCAGTTCACAAGCCGAACTTTGGATCCAGAAGGGAGAGCTTCAGGCCTACAAAGGTTCGACCCACGAGTTTATACAGGTCTATTGGTTGCCAACCGGTTCTCTGTCGGTTAGATCAGGAAACTTGATTTCTCCTGCTCTGCCCTGATAGCTTTGTCTTTCCTGCTAATGGGCAACATTTTGTGTTCGACAGCAAAGGAAATATGTCGTTAGTTGTTCTTAATAATCAACACATATGAAATCTAATAATCATGAGCTCTTTCATCAAGGGCGTAATGTTATGTGTGTCTCTGAGTGAAGGGAAATCAAAGATCATTTGTGCAGGACTGTTCATCATCATCAGAATTGTTTCTCATATCCTGGACTTGCCTATTGCGTGAAACCTTAAATGCGTCTTTTGGCTTTTGTGTAGTGTGTTGTGTTTTAAGCGTCAGCAGGATGTCTGCAGAAAGCTATTGGTGGCATATTCTGGAGACTCACGGGGCATAGCTCAGGATGATAAGAGTAACCACCTTGGGAATTAAAGGTAAAAGTAAAGGTTTCCCCTGTCCAATTGTGTCTGACTCTAGGAGGTGGTGCTCATTTCTGTTTCTAAGCCGAGGGAGTCGGGGTTGTCCGAAGACTCTTTCCATGGTCATGTGTTGTGGCTTGCCCCCATCCCGTGCAGCTGCTCATGGATCCGGACAACCAGGAACAGTCCATAGGGTGGCAAGAGCGGTCTGTAGCGCCGGCACCGGAGTCCGAGACTGAAGAGGAAGCAGGGCCAGAGGACGATGCGCAATCAGGGCCTTCTGCACCTCCTCAGCAGGAGTTCAGTGACTCCAGTGAAGAGGAGGGGCCTCTGATTGATGCCAGAGCACGCAGGGCAGCTAGCCGGCAAGAGTGGCTGTGTAGAAGGAGGTCTCCTCGAAAGTAAGCTTGCCGGCAGAGGGGCCACGCCCCAAGACTATATAAGGTTGGATCACACCGCACACTCTTGCTGGAGACAATTTTGTTTGTATTCATCTTGGCTGCCTTCTGAACCTCGTCCCTATCAGTTGGATTGACTCCAGTCCGGGCTCTTGGCCAGCTTCAGCAAGTAATTATTATTTGACGGACTAATTGACCTGCTTGTCTCTTTCACATTTGGAATCCCGGCCAAAGTGTTCTGTGCTTGAAAACAAACACTTTGGCAAAGAATTAGTATTCACTTTAATACTAAGCAATTATTAGTATTAAAGCCTTTTTGTTTAAAGAACAGTGTGTGTGTGTCGCTTTCTGGGGGTTTGCCGTGCTGGGACAGAACATCATGTGGCCAGCATGATTATATGCCGAAGCTCATGGAACGCTGTTAACTTCCCATTGAAGTGGTACCTATTTATCTCCTCGCATTTGCATGCTTTCGAACTGCCAGGTGGGCAGGAGCTGAGGCAAATAATGGGAGCTCACCCCATCAGGTGGTGCTCGGGTCTCGAACCTGGGCTGTCAGTGTTCCAGCTGACAAACTCAGCATCACAATTTATATCCTTTCTTTTACTGGGGCCTCAAGGTGGAGCACATTTGTTCCCTCTTTTGTCCTACAACACCAAGGAATAAAGTAAGTTAAGTGAATCACTGCAGTTGTTAAGTTAGTAATATGGCTGTTAAGTGAATCCATCTCCCCCATTGACACTGCTTGTCAGAAGGTCGCAAAAGGTGATCACATGACCCTGGGATGCTGCCACGTCATAAATATGAACCAGTGGCCAGGCATCTGAATTTTGATCACGTGACCACGGGGATGCTGCAGTAGTCAGAAGTGTGAAAAAAAATGGTCATGCCACTTTTTTCAGCGCCGTTGTAACTTTTGAACGGTCATGAAATGAACTGTTGTAAGTCGAGGACTACCTGTACTTGAGATGCGATGCAAGCACAAAGTTTATTCTTGGAATTGAAAATCCTGAATTCATTGACCCTGTCTGCAGATCCTAGAAAAAGGGACTTGTAGGGCAGCAGTCCCCCAACATTTCTGGCACCAGAGACTGGTTTTTGTGGGAGGCAATTTGTCCATAGATCGGGGGTGGTGGTGATGCTTTCACTAGGTCCCACACATGGACTGATAAATCTTCACTCGCTCGTCCATTTGTTCTGACCTAGGCTTCCTGATTAAAGAATACGGCACAAACGGCGTCCCAAAAACCTCTTTTATTTGTAACGGCTGGTAATTATTTTCATTACCAGCCGTACTAAGTCCCAAACAAATGATAACAAGTCCTTCAGGGAAAGGCAGATAAACACACGAACCTTGATCTTCTTTGACAAATTGCCAAGGACCAATTAGCAGGAAACTTAGCAAGTCCTAACAGAAACAGAAACAGAAACAGAAACAGAGTCCGAGCTGAAATGACTAGAGCTAGAGTTGAACTGAGTTGCTTCCTGCAACGAACCCTTTCGTGTTCTCCACTTATATAGCCTATGGGAGGGGCCAATTCTCTCCAAGCCTTACTCCCGAGAAGTCCTTCTCCTCTGAAATGGCAGCTCTGCGCATGTGCGCATTGAGAACAGGCTCCCCCTGTTCCTCTGCCTCGCTCATGTCAGCCTCTGGAGGCTCTGGAGTCGGGACAGACCTCCCAAATGGCCCGGGCTGGATCCCTGCCTCTGGCACCGAGCCTTCTCCAGACTCCAGGCCTGTCCCATGTTCCTCCCCAGCCTCCTCGCTGTCCGACTCTGCCGCCAGCTCCGCAGGCCGCTGGCGGACCACAACACTGTTGCTTATGTGGCCCGGTTCCCAACAGGGCATGGAGGTTGGGGACCCCTGTTAAAGGAAGCAGGTGCTGCTTGGCTTCTGTCTTTTGTGCAAAGGTTTAATGCAAACAAGGTTGCATCTTCTTCCAGTCCTGTCTTTCTAAAAAGAGGGGCAAATTGATGCATTTAAGCTCTTTCTACGTTCTTCCTCCCTGCCAGCCCGTTTGTGATCCTGTAAATAAAAGAGACTCGAGGAGTGTGAAGTCAGTGCCTACAAATGCTGCCTTCAAAGGAGCTGGGGGAAGAAGCCCAAATAAATAATTCATCCAAAGCAGAGGAGAATTTAAACAACTCACTCCTCACGTCTCAACACAAGAGAAATATTGTAGCTTTCCAGATGTAGCTTTCAGCTGCAGCTACTCTCTCAACCTCTCCCTCTTTGTGACGCAAATCCATGCAAGCAACTGGCATCACCAGAGGGCTGATGCACTGAGATTCTCACTTGATTTTGTCCCTGCACAGACCTGAAACTGGGACAACAAAATGATTTGGTGGGAGTTCCAGAGAGAGATGGAGAGATATTGATGGTGTAAGACAGGGCTATCTAACCTTGACAACTTTACGACTTGTGGACTTCAACTCCCAGAATTCTCCAGCCAGCCAATTCTGGGAGTTGAAGTCCACATGTCTTAAAATTGCCAAGATTGGACAGTCCGGCTGTAAGAGGTCTTAGAAAAACACTTATCTTGAAGTCTCAGAAAGCGGGATGGAAGAAACGGGACAATCTCCTTTCATAGTCTCTGTTCATACATTCACGGAACAAGGATTGGCCAAGATGAAGTATTGGATTGTATTTAAGCACTTAAGGTCTTTTCTGCACTCTGGAGAATAACAGTTTTTTTTTGAGGATTACAATACCCAGGAGTCCCAGCCCTTGTGGTCTTTTCTTTGACGTTTTTCTAAAGTAAGAATTTGGAGAAAGTGTTAGACTTTCTCTTATCTGTGGTTTGTACAATATTTAGTACACTCAACTGTGGTTTCTTACTGCACATAAACGAAACCATGGTTATTCTGAGTTGTGGACATAACTAGAGAGAGGACAGTGATGGAAGAAACTTCAGTTTAAATCCCTGGTTAGCCATGAAACTGACTTCGGATGAATTTCTGCCTCACCATATCTCCTATGTCATAGAGTTGTTGTGATACTATCAAGGGTAAGGAAGATAATCTTATACACCTTGAATTAAGGTGAGATCTCGATGCAGATAAATAAGTATAATAGGTATATCTGGTTGGCCACTATGAGAATCGGAAGCCTGGGCTAGGTTGGCAATTTATATCACCTTTCTGGATTTATTAATGACGACGTACAGTTACATTCCACCTTGGTCCTAAAAATCATGATCAGGAGGGTGGCCTGAATTCAAAGGGGACCGGAGTTTGCAGGGGAAGCCTTCACAAAGGAAAGGTTTCGCAAAAATTAAAATGGTTGTGTGCTCCTTCCTCCTCTTCTCCCCCTTGCCCGAAGGCCTCTGTATTATTAGAGTGCTGTTCCTTGTTCTTTCAGCCGACTTCTGTTTTGACATGTGAGTAGGAGAGAAAGAAAAGAAAGTATACTTTTAGAAACCTCCCCTGTTTTATGAGGCTGGACTTAAGAATGTGCACTTTAGATCCAGGTTTATTGCCTGCGTTAACGGCTCTGATAATTTGAATGAGACTGCAATAACCATCCATCCTGTTTTTTTATGGATTGTAGCTAAAAATAAGCATATGGGCGAGGAATGCTCAAATCCCTGGGTTTCTAACACTCTTTTATTGGAAAGAAACAAACCAAAAATAATGGTTGATTCTTCATTGCAAAAAGAGATTGTGTGTGTGTGTGTGTGTGTGTGTGTGTGTGTGTGTGTGTGTGTGTGTGTGTGTGTGTGCATGCGTGTGCCCAATATATGTGGCATGAGAGACAGTTTGGTGTAGTGGTTAAGAAGGCATCAGGCTAGAAACCAGAAGACTGTGAGTTCTAATGCCTTCTTGGACAGGAAGCCAGCTGGGTGACCTTGGACCAGACACTTTCCCTTAGCCCTAGGAAGAAGGCAATGGCAAACCACTTTTAAAAAAGCCTTGCCAAGAATACTTCAGGGACTTGTCTCTAAGATTAGACATGAGTGAATGGAAGAAAATAAAAAAAAAATGTAGTATTAAGTAATAGAGTTAATCTTCTTGATACTATTATAAAAACTTCCTATTGTAACCATAAATATGATACTCTGGGACTACAAGAACAGAACCTTCAAACTCTCGGCTGCCATCTAGTGGTAGTCTGGGTGTTTGCATACCAGATCTGCTAAGCTCTATTCAGGTAGTCCTTGACTTACAACAATTCACTTAGTGACCGTTTGAAGTTACAACGGCAGTGAAAGAAGTGACTTATGACCATTTTTCAGACTTATGACTGTTGCATCCCCATGGTCACGTGAGTCACCTTCAGATGCTTGACAACTGACTCACATTTATGACGGTTGCAGTGTCCAGGGGTCATGTGATCACCTTTTGCAACCTTATGACAAGCAAAGTCAGTGAGGAAACCAGATTTCACTTAACAACCGGGTTACTAATTTAACAACTGCAGTGATTCACTTAACAAATGTGGCAAGAAAAGTCGTAAAATGGGGCAAAGCTCACTTAAAAAATTTCTCACTTAGCAACATACACGTTGGGCTCAATTGTGGTTGTAAGTTGAGGACTACCTGAACAGCAATACTAAGTCTAAACATGCAATAGAAACTGACCAGCAATACGTATTCTGTAATCCCTTATGTATAATATCAGCTACATACAGGTAGTTCTCTACATATGAACGGTACATTTGAAGTTATGACAGACTGAAAAGGAGTTACTTATGACCTTTCCTCAAAGTTACAACGGCTGCACCACCCCTGTGTTCTCATGATTGCATTTCAGACCCTTTGACCACCGGTTAGCATTTATGACCGGTCGCAACGTCCCATTGTCAGGTGATCACATTTTGCAACTTTTTCAGCAAAAAAATACTCATCAGAGAAGATGGATTTGGACTTAACAACCACATGATTCACTTAGCGACCACAGCGACTCATTTAACAACCGTCAAAATGGTCATAAAATTAACTCTGGTCAATTGACTTACAACTAAAATTCCAGGATCGATAGTAGTCGTACATTGAGGACTACCTGTAACCATAAATATGATACTTGCTCCAAATGTTGATATTTTAGGAGGAGAGCTGTGATTAAATATGAGCCAGCTAAATATGAGCCAACAGTGTGCAGCGGCAGCCAAAAAAGCCAGTGCAATCTTAAGTTGCATTAACAGAGGGATACAATCAAGATCAAGGGAGGTAGTAATACCACTCTACAAAGCCTTAGTAAGGCCACCCCTAGAATACTGCATCCAGTTTTGGTCACCACACTATAAAAAAGATGTTGAGACTCTAGAAAAAGTGCAGAGGAGAGCAACCAGGGTGATCAGGGGACTGGAGACTAAAACATATGAAGAACGGTTACAGGAACTGGGTATGTCTAGTCTGGTGAAGAGAAGGACCAGGGGAGACATGATAGCAGTGTTCCAGTATTTGAGGGGCTGCCACAGAGAGAAAGGGGCCAAGCTACTTTCCAAAGCACCTGAAGGCCAGACAAGGAATAATGGAGGGAAGCTGATCAAGGAGAGATTCAACCTGGAAATAAGGAGAAATTTTCTGACAGTGAGAACAATCAACCAATGGAACAGTTTGTCTTTGGAAGTTGTGGGAGCTTCATCACTGGAGGCTTTCAAGAAGAAATTGGACTGCCATTTGTCAGAAATGATGTAGTTTGGGCGGGGCGGGGGTTGGACTAGATGACCTACAAGGTCCCTTCCAACTCTGTTAATCTGTAAAGAAACAACAGGAGAATGATGTTAACGTGGGAGACAGATCCTGAAATAAACCCAAAGGTCTACTTTGCCCCCAATTTTCATCATCAGCAGTATCACAGACTCCAAAAACCTCTCCCACAAGATTAGAGGCCTCTTCTCATGCCCTTTCTCTCATGTCTCTCACTATATAACCCTCTGTCTGATAGTTTATAACAGGTATCAGCTAAATCCCTGAGGACAACCTCCTGCAGGAACTTCTCCCATGGAGCTGTTTCAGATAAAGGTCCCATAGGCAATTAGGATTGCTTCAGAATAAGGGGATATATAAAGGCATCTTTCGGAGAACCACCAAGCCAGCAGGATTGTTCAACAGCAAAGGAAACTCGAAAACACAAGAGAAAAACAATAATTAAGCATCTTGAAGATAAAGTAGAAAAACCAGAAGCCATTTTGTGAGGAGCAGAAGACCTCTGACATGATGCCAACCGGATTATGGCATGTTCTTCACGCAGCCTTTCCCTCTTCTGTTTTCTAGGACTCCTTCTGCTGTTTTGCAAACCAAGTGCATTGATACCTCTGTTGCTAGATCAAATGGGGTCAGGTACACTTGGAAAATTAATACGTAGAATAGGGGAAATGATATCAAATGTAAACAGTTCCCCGGGATTGTTTGGAATCGCTCATGAAAACAAAACATAGCAAAGAAAAGATGCAGATTTTTCCTCTAATGCTGTCATCTGCTTAGGATAATTCAGTTCCAACATTTATGAATGAATGTGGTTTGGAAGGCAGCAGAGATCTTCTGGGAACAGTTGGAATGGTTAATTAGGTGTCAAGTCAAGCCTGATCCCCCTCCCTCTTCTTGGTATGACTTCCTCTTGCTATTTGGGTTTTTGGAAGAGACTCCCAGCTAAGGGAAGGCATTTTGCATTTTAGCTCCTAGATCAGTGATGGCGAACCTATGGCATGCGTGCCACAGGTGGCACGCAGAGCCATATCTGAGGGCACGCGAGGCGTTGCCCGATGTCAGCTCCAGCACGCATGCGCACGCTGGCCAGCTGATTTTCGGCCATCTTTTTGGCCGTTTTCGCTCTCTCCAGGCTTCAGGAAAGCCTCTTGAAGCCTGGGGACGGCGAAAAACAGTCCAACCGGAACTTCATTTGTGTGCTCACCCCCAGCCTCCTTTTCGCTGTCAGAGGACTTCAGGAACTTCTTCGGTTTTGGACAGTTGTAGCCAGGCCTCCCACACCTCGGCCCATTTCTTCTGCAGCCCCATTTCTTCTGCAGGACCCGCGTGCACGCTATCACGCGTGTGTGTGCACTTTTGGCACCCGAGCCAAAAAAGGTTCGCCATCACTGTCCTAGATTTTCTTTGTATGGCGAGCAATTATTACTGTTTTTTAGTTTTTGGTTCTGGTTATACAAGCACCATTATTATGAATAAAGGAGAACATTTGTAACTCAGCGACGTCTACACTGGCTTGGGCATGTTGTGAGAATGGCTGATGGTCAGATTCCGAAAGATGTCCTGTATGGAGAATTAGTGCAGGGAAAGCGCCCCAGAGGGAGACCACAGCAGCGATATAAGGATATCTGTAAGAGGGATCTAAAGGCCTTGGGAATGGACGTTAACAGCTGGGAAACCTTGACCTCTGATCATTCACCTTGGAGGCTAAAGACGCAGCATGGCCTGCTCCATTTCGAAGAGACACTTGTTCGGCAGGCGGAGGTAAAGAGGCAGTCCCGGAACCAGCGAAATCCGGGGGCCGGGCAGGGGACAGAATGTATCTGCCCTCAGTGTGGAAGGAATTGCCACTCTCGGATTGGCCTTTTTAGCCACACTAGATGCTGTTTTAGGAACTCTTTCCAGAGCACGATACCATAGTCTTTCGAGACTGAAGGATGCCAATGATGATGAATGATGTAACTCAGGGTTGAAATGAGGGGTCCTTGGTGCCCTCTGACTCTGGTTGTCTTTTGCAGACATTTCGTTACCCAAACTAGGTGACATCATCAGCGCTTATCACTCTCTGAGACTTGGTTTTGCCAGTGGGCCTGAGGAACTCAGAGTGGGATGGAGCCCATCAAATGGCTTATTTGACTGAGCGTTGTTGCCAGGAGGGTGGCTGGGTTGTTGTTGTTATTATTATTTTCTATGTGTTTTTATTGTTTGTAAGCAGCCTAGAGTCGCTGTGAGCGAGTAGGCGGCCATATACATTTTCTAAATAAATAAATAAACTTACAGATTTTCTCACCCTACTGCTCATCAATACGCTGCTTTCTTCACTGATAAATTAAAAAGTGTGACACAGATGAAAGTATCTTGTCAAAAATAAGATGATATTCTAATTCCAATAGATTCCAATAGACAATTGGAATCCCATTTTAGCATTAACTGAATTCCAGAATTCCCATTTTAGCATTAACTGAACTGTGTAGGAGATGACCAGGTTGAGCCCAAGGGAGGGATCAAACACGTCATCGGTCTCGAGTCCCTTCATGCCCACAAGAGATCTAAGTCCACCCCACCTTGAATTCCATTGACTCTTCTCTACCACCTATTTCCTTTGACCATTAGTAGTTCAGATTCTTGTAGAGAGCTTAAACCTGCAATAAATCTTTATACCCATTTGAGCTGCCCGGATCTTCACAACCCTTATATTTTTGTTAGTGGTGAGAAGTTGATGGCTGAGTGGGATGAACTAACCTATATTATTTTCCCACACCATAATTTTGGTTCTTTTTGTTGTATTTCCGGAATGTGTTAAAGCTCACCTACCTTTCTCCTGCCTGCCCACCTGCCCACCGTTAATATAACTAACTAAAGATTTGGAGCAGAGAGAGTGAGCTCTTTCTTTAACATCCTTTTCCAGTATACCAGGAAGTGTTAATTTGAAACCATCCATAAAAAAAAAAGGACTTAACTGTGTTCACTGTTCTTTGCAATTACGTCAAACACAGTGTGTGAAGGAAGAATGGCAAGCTATCAATTCTTCAACTGTTTTACATTAGGACCAGTAAAGGTTGCTCTGCTTCTCCCAGTCTTTGAATACATGAAGTTAAACATGCGTTGTGTAATCTAACAAAGGACTTTGTTGGACCACATTCATATCTGAGTAAGTAAACACCTCCATTTGAGTAGGGAGGAAGAAATTGTTTGTTGTTGTTCTCCCAATGATTGATATTGAACATGTAAGCAGAACCAGACTTGGCTATCGGAGATGACAAGGAAAACCCTGGGTTATAGACTAGACTGAGAGACTGAAAAAGCATACTGGAAATTTATATATATATCTCTCTCTCTGTGTGTGTGTGTGCGCGCGCACGCCAAGGAAGCTACATGGATTTGTAGGAAGTGTTACTTTTGCAAATATCAAATATAAATTATCTTCAGACATGGAAAAGTAACTCATCTGTCTTGACTAAAAGCAGCCAATGGATTTAACCATGGGAATTTTAATAGAAGAGAATACTTGCAGCACAGGGTTGAAGTGAGGGGTCAAAGTCAAAGCCTTTATTGTCATTGTACATCATGTATACAACAAAATTGGGTCCTTGGTGTTTTCTGAGCTTGGTGGTTTTCTTGCAGACATTTCATTACCCAGCTAGGTAACATTATCAGTCCTACTTTTTCATGTGGTTTTAAATGCCCCCGCTAAGAATTCTTTGCAGTTGCAAAGAATTCCAACTGGATTGGCATTATCTGTATTGTAGTTGAGGCCTTTCTATAGGACATTGTGTTCTGCGGTAAATAGTTGGTGGCTGGATATGCTGACAAGCCATTTGAGCTAACGTACCTCTTTGCTTCTGATGATGTTCCCTAGTTGGCTAATGAAACGTTTGCAAGAAAATAACAAGCTCAGAAAGTATCAAAGATTCTAGATGGGAGTTTTGTCCGTTGTCTTTTTTTCAAAACAACATTATTGTTGTGTTCTCATATATCAATTTATCTCTTAAGTGGAGAAATTAATAGGAAGGAATATCATTTGCTAGATAACTCCAGCTTCAGTGGTGGTGAGGAGGTGGTGGAGTAGACTCTGGATTTTCAGATGTAGATGAAAGAAATAAAACTTTTTATCTGTGCAACAGGGTATTCAAAGCATGACCTTGTTATGTATTTCTTGTTCTGCTAATTCATTCAAAACATGGGGGGGGAAGAGCTCTCATTTCCTGAAAATAAAGTTGGGAGCAGTCTGCCTCTCCTTGATTTACTCTCAGAATATGTCCAGAAAACAGGAAAGCAAAGGAATATAGTACTTTAAAATGGTCAAAGGCATAAATGCATAAAACCAGTGAAATTGACTGAGGTAGTTGAAAACTGCAAGTGAAATTGACTCCTTGAAAAATAGAGGAAAGGATCAGGCCAAGATGTTGTTATTTATAGAGCAGGGGTCCCCAACCCTCAGGCCACGGCCCAATAACGGGCCTTGGCCTATTTGAAACGGAGCCATACGATCAGCAGGCCGGCACACACATGCACACAGAGCTCCACTTGCATGAGTAGAACTGCACGCGTGCACTAGCCCGCTGCTTGTGCCACCCGGTTCCCCTGTCCCCCCCACCCCCAGCCAGGCTGCCAAGCCACAATGGTTGGGGACCCCTGTTACAGAGGGTCTGCTTTTGAATTGGTTTTTAAATTCCAACGATGAAGCTACACAAAGCCAGCCGAGGTCAAAACCATTAAACTTTTAAGAATGGTTACCGATATGATCTGCAGGGAAATTCTGGCACTTCTGCATTATTGGATTGCAGAATAATTACTGTGGCTTCTGTTGTTTCTGTATTGGACAGATTGGTGGTGCTGTTGTGGGAGCATTGCCTCGAGTCCAGGATTATGTACAGTGTGGATGAGGGGTTGTAGTAGCAACTGGAATTCTTAAGCATCGCAGTTTACGAACCTTGCTTTGTCCCCTGGCATTGCTCTGATAGTATTTCTTCTCCCCTCCACTTTCTGTTTTCTTTTCTTTTTTAATTATTGCTTTACTTGGAAATAGTTTTCCTCCAGTGGGAATTCGCATCAAAGCAGAGGACGCAGAATTTGGTAATCAGCATGCAGAGGAAGGAAGGAAGGAAGGGAAAGGTGGAGTGAGGGGGAGAGAGAGATGTTTAGGAGAGATTTAGCTGGTCCAGTTGCTGGCTTGTCATTCTCCCTTCTTTGCTCCCCCTGAAGTGATGGCTTGGAGAGGCGAGTGGGCAATTCGTGTTCCACCTTTTGGATTGTGCAAGAATGATGAACGAGTGGACATGAACCAAAATAGCTGCAAAGGCACGTGCTCCTTTGGAGCTCCCAGAGGCCTTTTCTGTTCTGTGTCAGTGGTGTATCTGAATACCATATGGCACCAAGCAAATGTTCCCAGACATTTCTTCTAATGGGCAAATCAAACATCACGTTCTTGGAAATTTCCATGCCCTTCTTACTGTTACTAAAACAGTAACCATGCCAGTATAACAGTCAAGTGGGTTTAAAAGTGGAGATGCTATTGTCCCACTCCCACTTACTTTTTTAAAAAATAACTTTATATTTATTTGACATGATTCGTGGCACAGATGCATCAACACACACACGCGCGCGCGCACACACACACACATAAGGATTCTCCTCCCAGCACAGCAATTTTTCCATATTTCAAAATAACCAACTTTTTTTATGGGTGGGTACCGTATGTTTAATTTCTTTAAAAAGAATCTTGAAGTTGTGTGTGTGAGAAAATTTACCGTTCTTACTGGAATTCTTTCATAGTTCCCAAAGTTCTCTGTTGTACAGATTTTTTGTGTGCACCATGCACATTTAGGCAAGGGCTGCTGCATGTTTCGAGAGATGACTATCAAAGATGTGATTTGGGCAACTGGCAGAAAATAAGAGTGTGTATGGTTTGGCTTTGGAGGGGAGAAAGGAATAGGAGATACAGGCGGACCTTGACTTACAACCGTAATGGGAATCGGCCCATTACATCTGTAAGTCACGAGGGTCATGAAACAGGCCACCCACATGACTGACCTGATATTAAGACCCTTTTTTTTTTTTGCAACACTTGTTAAGCGAACCCATTGTTCGTTATGGGCCGCTTTGCCAAAACCCGGAAACGAATGTCATTTTTGGCAAAAACATTGTAAGTGCAGTTGTGTGACTATGGGGAGTGGGGGGTAGCCATTGGACCTTTGTAACTGGGTTGTATGTATCTTTGGGGTGGGGGAGTGTCCATTGTAACTTCAAATGGTTGCTAAGTGACCGGTCTTACTGCCCATCATCACACTCTTCCCCAGGTCTACTATAGCTCCTAATACTGTTCCACTCCTCCTTGTGAGTCCTACTGCTGGAATAGAGAATCCCTTACTATTAGCCTTAGGCTGCTTCAGGTTTTATTTCCATAAACAAACACAAACCACCTTCCCTTTCCCTTTCCCTTTCCCTTTCCCTTTCCCTTTCCCTTCTCCCTTCTCCCTTCTCCCTTCTCCCTTTCCTTCTCCCTCTTCTCTCATGCCAACACTCCCACCCCAACAACCCCAGCTGCCTCTTGTTCAGGTTTCATAGCCACCTGTTGCTGGGCTGGCTATGGAGAGGTCTCAAAGGGCCAAGGCACCAGGAGCTCAGGTGCTGCCCATTTTGCAGGCAGCCTGCCCTCTCACACATTGGAATGCACAGGGCCTTTTTCTGAAGCCAAAGAGCCCACCACCCAGCAGCAAGCAAGCTAATGTTGCAGCACCACGGAGAGCTCCCAAGTGACTAGATTGAAACTTTTTGTCTCTTGGTAGTTTTTCAGACTCCACCTCTTTCACTCAAAACCTTAAAGGGCCAGAATACTGGCCTAGAGCAGGGGTCTCCAACCTTGGCAATTTTAAACCTGGAGGACTTCAACTCCCAGAATTCCCCAGCCAGCAAAGCCCACCAGGCTTAAAGTTGCCAAGGTTGGAGACCCCTGGCCTAGAGCCTAGTCTTAAGTCTTGTACCAAAGTCATGTTGGGTCCGTGTGTTGAAAACCAAAGTATCAACGTGGGAATGTTGGCTTTTAAATTTAGAAAGGCAACTGGGCTAAATTTTCAAGAGGCAACTTGGACTTCCTGGTTTTTCTTTGAAGATGTTTTGCTTCTCATCCAAGAAGCTTCTTCAGCTCTGACTGGATGGTGGAGAATGGAAGGATTCCCCACCATGCAGTCAGAACTGAAGAAGCTTCTTGGATGAGAAGCAAAACACCTTCAAAGAAAAACCAGAAAGTCCAAGTTGCCTCTTGAAAAAAAGCAGCTTTGTAACAACCACGACCTGGATGACTGAGAATCTCCATAGGCTTTTCAATTTACACTTTCCTTAATTCCATATCGGCCTCCACTATTTTGGATCAGTTGTTTTTCATTCTGTGGATATGGTTCATAGATGCCTTTTAAAGGAAGGATAACTGAAAAAAGCCATTTTAAAATGGTATTTTGTTCATTGTTCAGTACATACATTAAAATATCACCTGAAATATTTTATTCTAGCAGTCTTGGGATTCTGTCTCTCTTTTTTTCTCATCTTCTTGTCCAACAGCAGTGCTTTATTATTATTTTTCAGAATAAATTAAGGATGCTATGTAGTGATTTCTTCTCTGATTATCAGAGCAATTCTGATACTCATCAGGCATATGTTGCATTCTTACTCATTTATTTCCCAGGAAAAGAGAAAGTATCTTTGCCTGATGTGGAGAATTTTCCTCGGGGTTGGATTTAAGCTGTTGCTGCCTTTGGGCAGAAATAGTGCTTGCTCTTTCAGATAGGTGTTTCAGTGTCACCTTGCAATTCTCTTCATTATAGTTCATAGGGATGGCAGTTCAACAACCTATAGAGCAGGGGTGTCAAACTGGATTTCTTTGAGGGCCGGATCAGCATTGTAGTTGTCCTCCGTGGACCAGCAATGGTGGTGGTGGTGAGACAGGATGGACGGCAGAAGGGACGGACGCCTCCTGTAGCACCCTGCCAGCCAAAATGTTTTCACCGGCAGGGTGCTGCAGGAGGCCCTACAGGCTGAAAATGGGGCGCGGGGCCCCCGCGCATGCACGCCCCACACCCCATTTTTGCTACCAGAGGCACCTCGGCAGGGGTGAAATCCAGCAGGTTCTAACAGGTTCTGGAGAGCCGGTAGCGGAAATTTTGAGTAGTTCGGAGAACCAGTAGCGGAAATTTTGAGTAGTTCAGAGAACCGGCAAATACCACCTCTGGCTGGCCCCAGAGTGGGGTGGGAATGGAGATTTTGCAATATCCTTCCCCTGCTACACCCACCAAGCCACGGCCACCAAGCCACACCACGCCCACCAAGCCACGCCCACAGAACCGGTAGTAAAAAAAAATTGGATTTCACCACTGCACCTCGGGCCAGTCCTTTGCTATTTCCAGGCTGGCCCTGCGGGCCAGATCTAAGCACCCCATGGGCCGGATGCGGCCCGCGGGCCTTGAGTTCGACACCCGTGCTATAGAAAATGCTATATACATGGATGTAAAGCCTACCTGTGCTGTGGAAAACTGGGGAGGCCCTCTCTTTTGATTCAAGACCATGGTTTATCATTATGTACACATAGTAGCTTAAGACTCCTTCCTTCTGTGCATGAGAGAGCACAGCATGTTAACAGTTTCATCCTAGTTTGGAAGAAATTTATCACCCAAGGGTGCCATTTATTTATAGTTATTTATTTAGAATCTTCACAGGCTACAAATTCTATTAACAACTTTGGGTGGCTTCCAGGGTGTGGTAAAAACATTTAGAAAACCAACTTCAAAACAGAACAAAATGCAAAACATAGAACTAAAACAGTAACACTAAAAGGCGAATGCCTTCATGTTTGGAGCAATGTTTAAGTGTGGGACCTCTTCAAAACTGTCCTAAGGAAGAGAGTTGCTTTGACAACAGCGGCAGTGTATTCCATAGTAAGGACCCTTCGGTGGAAAAATTAGAGTGGAAAAACATAATTTGATCTTTGTTTGATTGAACCATGCTTTGAACAAACCGTCTCCTTGATTTCAGAATCATGGACAAGTGTGGTTTGTTGAAACTTGCCTAGGAAAGGGGAATGGGTCCTGTTGTGAGGTCCTGAAGTGTGCAGAGAACAGGGTTGCCTGAGTTGACCGTGTCTCCTACAACTTTGCCCTTCCTGTCTGCTGCACCCGTTTGTTGTCCTGAATTCCCTCACTGCACAAAGAGTACTACAGGATGACTGCCTTCAAGGTTGTTTGGATATGACTACAGCTCTACTCAAGGTGGATTCAAATCAAGTAAAGACGGTAGACCTTCCCTTTAGAATGTCTGGTTCGGTGCACAGAGACTGGAACATGAAGGGATGGAAGTGAGGAAGGAGGGATTGGGTGTGTGTGGCCCTTTTCTCTCCTCCGGGAGTCTGCAACCTGCCCCACTCTTCATTGGAGTGCTGTGCTGGGTGCTGCCACTTAACCCCCCAAAGTAGATGGGGCTATTTGAATTTTTTTAATATATAATTTATAATTAAATGCACATAAAAGTAATAGTGGTTCCCAATAACCCTCCAGTCACATCTTTGATGCTTTTGCCCACCCATCATGTTCAAAAATTAATATTGGGGAATCTCTGTGGTGGTTCACGCCCAGGCTTAGCTGCATGTTTTTGCCCAACCCAGTTTTAATTCCTCTCGCATTGAGACCAGTGCTGATGGGATTGATCCACAGGAGTACATTTGAGCTTAAGGAGTACATCTTGTCTTAAGAGGGAAAACAGTGACACCGTGTAGTGTAATTGGGTACGACTACAGGGAGTTCTCAACTTACAACAACAGTTCGTTTAGTGACCGTTTGAAGTGACAACAGCACCGAAAAAAAAGTTAACTTACGACAGTTTTCACACTTACGACCATTGCAGCATCCCCATGGTCACGTAATCAAAATTCAGACACTTGGCAACTGACTCATGTTTATGACAGCTATAGCAATAGCAATAGCACTTAGACTTATATACTGCTTCACAGTGCTTTACAGCCCTCTCTAAGCGGTTCACAGAGTCAGCCTATTGCCCCCAACAATCTGGGTCCTCATTTTACCCACCTCGGAAGGATGGAAGGCTGAGTCCAGCCTTGAGCCTGGTGAGATTTGAACCGCTGAACTGCAGCTAGCAGTCAGCTGAAGTAGCCTGCAGTACTGCACTCTAACCACTGCGCCACCACGGCTCTTAAGCTGCCATGTCCTGGGGTCATATGATTCCCTTTTGCGACCTTCTGACAAGCAAAGTCAATGGGGAAGCCAGATTCACTTAACAACTGTGTTATCAACTTGTGAGTGACTCGTTTAACAAATGTGGCAAGAAAGTTCAAAAAATGAGGTAGAACTCACTTAACAAATGGCTCACTTAGCAAGAGAAATTTTGGTCTCAATCGTAAGTTGTAAGTTGAGGACTACCTGTATATCCAGAAATCACTCATTTGAATGGGATATTCCTCTTAGGCCCCTGAATATAAAATTGCAGATATTTACTCTTCTGAGCTTTTGGACTCATGCTGGAGCCCTTCTTCAGGGAATTTATCTCTATTGAAATACGTGCTTTGGGCTGTTATGTGAGTTGTGTTTATGTAGTGCCTTCCTATTGGCTGATTAGTGTGTTGATGGTTGGCAAATGGCTCTCATTTCCTTGTGCTGTCAAGCCCTCGGCTCTTAAGCATTTGATAGGCTGGTGGTAATTCAGCACTCCTATTAATTACAAGGGGCCCATTTCCCAAGCTTCAATCATTTCCCTGGCTATCTTTGTACCTGCATGGCCAATAATCTTAATTGCTGAGAAATTAAATGTGGGCCTTGTTCATTGCAATGTGAGGCTGCCCATGAGTTTGGGTCTCCTTGTCTGACCGCTCGCTTGTGTTCTTGCAGTCTGGTGGTTCGCTTCTTCCCTGTATGTCCGACATAGTCACAGGGGCAATTCATGCAGGGGATCTGGTAGATTACATTGGAAATATCTCCCACCTCCAAACGAACTTTACAATGCATAATTTGTCCTCTGGGCCGTGTGCGATGCCCACTTGCAGATTTCAGAAGCTGCGTTCTACTGTTTCCAAAATGTTTTTGATGTATGGCAGGGTGTGCTATAATAGTTGGTCTTTTACCTTTTAGATTCTAGAATAGTTAAAGCAATTTTTTGCAATGTCTCTTCCCTATTTTAAGGTCATGCCCATTCAACTATGTCTGGTTTTTTTTTTTTTTTTTTAGTGGAAAGTGATTATATTTTAACAGCAGAATCATAGCAGGTTTCGGAGATGGCAAAAAAGGTAGTAGTACTGATGGTGGCAGTTGTTTATATTTGGAAGCTATAAGTGGGCCATAAGTTGTCTATTCTAGCTGTGAAGGTCCTCCTTCATCTGAGTCCATGGACCATCCTTTAAAACCCAGGCTGGGTGAATTCCAAATAACAAGAGACATGCATTGACCACCTATCCTGACTGATAGAAGGACAAGCCGTGAGCATCTATCACAGAGGTTAGACCTTGTTGTAAGCCGCAGAGTCCTTTGGGAGTTGGGCGGCATAGAAATACAATTAATAAATAATAAATAAATTAGTCAAGCACTATTGTGACAGGATTCCACACATCTAACCAATTTTCTGCATCTGCACTGCATCATAAACTAATCAGATGGCTTACGTTCTCACAACATGGTAAGCCACAGAACAGCTAACCAAGTTTAGCACGTTGTGTGAATGCAGCGTTGCTCTTATTTGCCTGATTCAAAGCGTCATCTTGAATACAGTTTATAGTCTCTTGTGATTGACTGGTGCTAAAATAATAGCTGGCAACTTGGTTCTCTCTTGGAACCATCCTGGTATTCTCCAACGTCTAAAAGAGGTAGATGACAATTAACAACCGCTTTCCATTGATAGAAGTCAAAATCCAAAATTCCAGTTCCCTACTATACCGATGCTAAAATGTCTTAGATCTCACTATTTTTGTCCTTGGTTATATGAGTTTCTTTAAATGGAAATACAAGGGTTAGAACCGGGATCTACACAACGCGAAGTCCTGCTGTATCAAAATGTTTCTCCTTTGGACTGTCAGCTGCAACTTTTCAGGACAATAAGGAATGCAGGAGAAATCTCTGCAGATTATGTTTCACTCCCAGCAACTCTACTGCTATGGGGCATCCTGTTTCCCTTATCTGTGAGGAAGTCCCTCCCCTGTCTCAGTAATAAAATCCTCCAAAAAGAGAACCAACCTACTAACAGTGTGGGAGAATATTTAAAATTTATTTCTGTAGGCTTGGTTAGATAGTGTCATGTCCCTTTTGTATTGTTCCCACAGTAATATGGTAATTTGGAAACAGGAACTATGATTTAAGCAGATTTTTATCTAATAAAAAGGCTGCAATTCTGTTGATACATAAATTGGATACTTGGCCCTGATCTGTGACCTTCCATTAATTCCATTCTTTGGTTAACCAGTCGTGGGCTCTCTTTCGACCACTGCATTAAAAAAAAAGATAGACCACATCCTTTGAGTCTTCGACCTTTCTTTTTTAGTGCAACTAGCTATGGGGAGCTTGTTGTCTTTCAAGTGCAAATGAAGGAGAGTCTTTGGCCCAGGAGGCCTGTGTGCTTATGCAACGCTCTCGGGAATGTTTATGTGATGGTGAAAATCAGCACCCGATAGCAGGATATCAAGAGACACTTCATTTATTTAGTGCCCTGGCTTAAGCGGATAGAACAATATGTTTTCAAACATAATTGTCTACATGGGAGCCTTATCTTATCTTGGTGTAGGCCCTTTTTTATGGCCTTCCTATTGAAGTTGTGTCAACTAGAAGCAAGATTATGAGGAGGCTGTCCCTTCCTTCTCTTTTTGATGTTGGAAGATAGGTTGCTGATGGACTGGGCCTTCTGATCAAACATGACTCTGAAGAGGGGGGGGGGTTGCAGTAAACTCCTTTATGAACCCACAGCGAGAAGCAGTCCCAAGTAAGTGTGATTTGCTGAAAAAGTCTGTGAATTAGTTCTCCAAGGTCAAGCATGTTCCTGATAAAAGTTCTGTCTGTCAGAACATCCCTCCCTCCTCCTCTCTTGTCATTCTCAGCCGGGGTTTACTTTCTGTGACTGAATCTGGTAGACATTCCTGAATCTCTGGTGAAGTTCTTGAAGTATCAGCACCAGTGGTGATCCCAGGCCTCCTTCAGTAGCAATAGCAATAGCACTTAGACTTATATACCACTTTATAGTGCTTTACAGCCCTCTCTAAGCGGTTCACAGAGTCAGCCTATTGCCCCCAACAATCTGGGTCCTCATTTTACCCACCTCGGAAGGATGGAAGGCTGAGTCAACCTTGAGCCGGTGAGATTTGAACTGCTGAACTGCAGCTAGCAGTCAGATGAAGTAGCCTGCAGTACTGCACTCTAACCACTGCGCCACCTCGGCTCTTATTCTCACAACTCAAGTGCAGAGATAAGAAGAGTACAGGGGATTCACCAACTTGGAGATATCTTTTCAATTAGCAGACGTGCCCTAGAAAAAAGTTGTAGAGTAGGTTTCAAGGAATAGCCTCTTGTGCATTTGAGCAAGGTAGGTCATTTTTCTAGACAATGGAAGAGTAGTCAAATTTTGATAGGGAAGATGAGGAAGGTCTGAGGGAGAATTGCAGTAAAGTGAAGAGGGCATTTCTAGAAGGAAGTGACACCTCATGCATGCAGTATCCAGTGACGTGTTGAACAAATTCTTCCAATCAAGCTTGGATATGTTTTCTTTTTTTGAAAAGCTGTCTTCTGTAGGTGGGTACAGGAGCTACTCAAAAGCCCCAAATTCCTAAATTAGATCTCTCTTCACCCAGATGAGCCGCGGTGGCGCAGTGGTTAGAGTGCAGTACTGCAGGCTACTTCTGCTGATCACCGGCTGCCAGTAGTTTGGCAGATCGAATCTCACCAGGCTCAAGGTTGACTCAGCCTTCCATCCTTCCGAGGTGGGTAAAATGAGGACCCAGATTGTTGGGGGCAATAGACTGACTCTGTAAACCGCTTAGAGAGGGCTGTAAAGCACTATGAAGCGGTATAGAAGTCTAAGTGCTATTGCTATAGTGCTATTGCTATATTAGGAAGAAACTTGCAAAATACAATAGCAAAATTAGTGGACGGAGAGATAAGGGACTGTTGCTACATAGAGTTATCAATCCAGGAAGAATATGGCTATGATGCAAGTGAATCCCAGGGCCAAGTTGAGAAGAAATGGCCTTCAAACCCCTAGAGATGATCACCAATATATAATGGAGTATAGAAAGCTGTTTTACATCAAGTCAACCCATTGATTTCCCTCATCGCTCCAGTTTCAGATAGGAATTTTTCTTAGTCCTACCCAGGGGTGGGCTTCAAAAATTTTAGCAAGGGGTTCTCTGCCCGGTTGCTGGGTTGGCGTGGCCATGGTGGATGTGGCCTAGTCAGTCTCCTGCAGCACGGCGGTGTGTGTGTGTGTGTTTTTTTTGCCCTTCCCGGGCTCCAGAGGCTTTCCTCGAGCCTCCGGGAGGGCGAAAACGGCCTCCCCAGGCTCCAGAGGACCTTCCCGAACTTCCGGTAGGCCCGTTTTTCGCCCTCCCTGAGCCTCCGCGCACGCCCTGCACTTACCTACATCCAAAATGGGCCGCGTGGGGACTCCTGGGAGGGGAGGGGAGGGGTGGGCGGGGCCAGCCAGGAGTGGGATTTGGGGGTTCTCCGAACTGCATAGAATCTTAGCTAGAGGTTCTCCCAAACCCCTGCGAACCCCCAGCAGCCCACCCCTGGTCCTACCTGGAGATGGCCAGAGACTGAACCTGGAATTTGCTGTGTGCAATGAATGTGTTTGCCTGTGGAGCCTCATCTCTTCCCCTTTGAGATAAGGAGCTTATCTCCATGCTTGGCACATTTTGTCTTGGGAGAGTTCCAGTGTGTGATGATAAACAGCAATGCAACGAGGGAAGCTTCTCTGAAATTACACCTATGCTTCAGAAAAACCTTCCACCTGATAAATGTTTGCATGTCAGACTTGTAACTTTGAAGGATGGAAAATGCCTATGAGGAAGCCATAATGGATTATGGGTTCATGAAAAATAGGGTATATTAAAAGCAGTCTTAAGTTTCACCCCCTTTTCTGCCTCCAAGCATAGGATTGAATACCTTTTGAATGTACAGGGAGTCCTCGACTTAGAACAGTTCATTTAGTGACCGCTCAAAGTAACGGCGCTGAAAAAAGTGACTTATAGCCATTTTTCACACTTACGACTGTTGCAGCATCCCCATGGTCATGTGATCAAACTTCGGATGCTTGGCAACTAGCTCTTATTTATGACGGTTGCAGTGTCCCGGGATCGATGTGACCCTCTTTTGCAACCTTCTGACAAGCAAAGTCAAAGGGGAAGCCAGATTCACTTTAACTGTGAATCTAACAACTGCAGTGATTCACTTAAGAAATGTGGCAAGAAAAGTCGTAAAATGGGACAAAACTCACTTGACGCATTTCTCACTTAGCAAGATAAATTCTGAGCTCAGTTGTGGTCCTAAGTCAAGGACTGCCTGTATGCTTGTAGCAATTGTAAATCCTTGTACTATACCACGGAGGGTTACATTTTCACTCCTTGTCTAATAATTGTGTTAGAGTTTGCAGCAATCCAACCAGCACACAAGTAAATAACTCAGCAGGATTCATTTATATAAGAAACTTCTTTATATACAATACCATACAGCAGAAGCCAGAACCAGAACTCAGAATCCAGAAGTACAGAATCAATAATCACAGAAGCACAGAAGTAATATTCACAGAAGCAAGATATAACACAGAGGCACTCATACCGGTATATATACAGATCAGTGAACCTAAGCCACGCCCAGGCTCCGAGCCATCTGGGTCACCAAACGGTCCCCATTGGCTGACCTGTTACCATGTCTATTCCAGTTCATGAATACATCTTATACACTGACAAATTGTTGGTATTGGCCAGCCAGAAGCCCCTTGTAGCCAATGTCCTGGTAACTTGTCTACAGCAACTGCTGATATTTCTGTGGCCTTCACTTGCCTCTCGAGATTCAGAGTCTTTTAGTTCTCTGCTGCCATATATGCTTCTGGTTTTGGAGAGTCAGACTGAATCTTTTTCTGCCAGGTAACATATGCTCAGGCAGTGGGAGACTTACAGATTGCTGCCAAATTTGGTGAAACAAGCCATTGAAGGTAGATGGAAATGGAAAGCAGGAATGGGAACATTTGATACTGATACAGAGGCACTCACACGCACATTTCAAACTGTGTTTATTTCTGAGTAATAAAGATACTGCCTGGTTAATAATTACTTAGGACTCTGTGAGCTCCTTGAAACTTTTCTCGTAAAGTTTCCCAGGAGTGCAACAAGCTAGTCATGTGGTGCTGCTTTTACCATCATGCTGTATTTCTTTTTCAGTTGTTCTGTTCTTCTTTATTTTATTTTATTTATTTTATTTTATTTATTTGTTTGTCAAACATGTACAAGATAGCAGGTATAGGTATAAACATAAACCTAATCAAAGTGAATACAGATAGATGAGGACAATAGGACAGTAGGACAGGGATGGTAGGCACGCTGGTGCGCTTATGCACGCCCCTTACAGACCTCTTAGGAATGGGGTGAGGTCGACAGTAGACAGTCTAAGGTTAAAGTTTTTGGGGTTTGGGGAAGAAACCACAGAGTCAGGTAGTGAATTTCCAGGATGGATCACTCTGTTGCTGAAGTCGTATTTTCTGCAGTCGAGTTTGGAGCGTTTTACACTACATTTAGATCGGTTCTAAGGCGACGTAGTTCTAAGTTGTCTAAGCCCAAAATTTCAAGTCTGGTGGAATAAGGTATTCTGTTGCGAGTGGAGGAGTGGAGGACTCTTCTCGTGAAATATTTTTGGACTCTCTCAATTGTATTAATATCCGATATGCAGTGCGGGTTCCAGACAGGAGAGCTGTATTCGAGAATTGGTCTAGCGAACGTAGTGCGTGTCAGCTTGCAAGTGCAGAAAAGCTGGCTTGGTTTAGCTTTCTGACTGAAATTAGGGGCTCTTTGTGATGCCCATCCATGTTGTATCCTCTTTATCAATTTGATATTTTCTTCCCCTGTTGTGTGGTGTCACTGCTTACAAATGGAAGACACTCTGGTGATGTCAGCCCTCCAGGGTAGACCAAACGTGGAAACTAAAGACACACAAGCTACTTTTATTACAAGGTTATAGTAGCAAATTCTTGAAGTCTGAAAACAGTTCCCCCCTCCCTGCTTTTATCTTCATGAGAACCAGGAAGGGTCACGTCTGAGAGGCTTTCTCAAACTACATATCTGCTCTGGACTCAGATATCTTTAACCTGACTGTTGTCTTGTCTGAGGCTCTTCCTCCCGATCCTCAAAATTATTCCTTCTGCCCATTATTGGTTGAGATACGGATTAGGCTATACACATGTATCCTGTTGCATTTTTTTCCCAGTGTTCTCATGGTCTCTTAACTTCCTTTTAACTAATATATATATATTAGTTAAAAGGAATGTGTGTGTATACACACACACACACACACACACACACACACACACACACACACACACACACACATATATATATATACCGTAGATATAGAGAGCGTATAGAATATATAATGTATATACCCACACACTGTGTATGTATATACCGTATTTTTCAGAGTATAAGACGCTCCGAAGTATAAGACGCACCTAGCTTTTGGGGAGGAAAACAAGAAAAAAAAATCTGCCTCTGCCTCCCAGCAATTTGCCTCCCAGCAAACAGCAAACAGTACAGATGATATACACTGTTTGCTGTGTATTTCTGTGCATGTGTGCCTGACCCATAGAAACAGCAAAGAATTGGAGAAATGTACATTATGGCAGTATATTAATGCCAGAAAGTTTTCTTAAATGTAGTCACACTAACTCCTCCCAATTATTTAAATAGATCTACTCCAAACATGACTAAGTCAGGGTTTAACTCAGCTGCCTTCTCTTAATACTAAAACAGAACACTGTTACATTTCAGACTATATTTGTTCATATGCTGTTAAAATTCAAAGATTTCTTAAATGTAGTCACAATAACTCCTCCCAATTATTTAAATAGATCTACTCCAAACATGACTAAGTCAGGGTTTAACTCAGCTGCCTTATTTTAATACTAAAACAGGACACTGTTACATTTCAGATTATTACTTGTACAGATGCTGTTAAAATTGATGTGGCTTTCTGGAAGTATACATTATTCTCTGCTATTTAAAAGAAGATACAATAGCACTGGGCCTCTTCAGATCAAGCATTTATTTTAAAAAGCTTCTTCATTTTGCTAAGTTTTCTAGAACAATAATAAAGCAGTCTTTAAAAAATAAGTCTAATAATTTGAACATTCTATAGGCATTTATAGTTATTGACTTACCTCCTTGCAGCAAACAACAAACAGCCAGTTTCAGCACAGCCTGATTAGCACAAGAAAATAAAAATTTGCCTCTGCCTCTACCTCCCAGCAATTTGCCTCCTTGCAGTTTTAGTTGCACTTTCAGTTTTAGCACAAGCAGCTAATAGTTTCAGGCTGCAGGGATTGCCATAAACTATTGCCTCCTGCCTGCAGCCTGAATCAGCTGATGGGCGGGAGGCCCATAATCAGTTGCTTGTGCTAATCAGTCTCTGCGCTGTTTGCTGCAAGGAGGCAAATTGATGGGAGGCAGAAGCCAAAGGGTGGGGTGGCTGGGCGGGGCTACATTCGGTGTATAAGACGCACTCAACTATTGCCTCCTGCCTGCAGCCTGAATCAGCTGATGGGCGGGAGGCCCATAATCAGTTGCTTGTGCTAATCAGTCTCTGCGCTGTTTGCTGCAAGGAGGCAAATTGATGGGAGGCAGAAGCCAAAGGGTGGGGTGGCTGGGCGGGGCTACATTCGGTGTATAAGACGCACTCAAGTTTTCACCCTCTTTTTTTGGGGGGGGGGAAGTGCCTCTTATACTCCGAAAAATAGATATGTATATACAGTATGTATACATACACATACAGACTATATGCATACATATAGAGTGTGTATTTGTGTGTGTATATACACACAAACATTCATACATTATCTATCATCTATCTATCTATCTATCTATCTATCTATCTATCTATCTATCTATCTATCTATCTATCTATCTATGATCTATCTATCTATCTATGATCTATCTATCTATCTATCTATCTACACGCACATACACTATGTATGTATGAATGTTTTGGGATATGTCTCCTCCCCCCCTCCTCCCTCCCTCCTCCTCCTCCTCCTCCTTTCCTCCTCCTCCTCCTTCCCATCACCCCCCATTAAATTTTACATGTCTTTCATGTACTTCTTGTCACTTCTTGTCAATTTGGGATGTGGTGAACATCTCTACCATGTTTTGATAATGGTCCTATCTGATCAGACTTTTTGCTTCCAGCAGTGGCAGCATCAGCCCTCACAGTTTCTGACTTGCTTTTCTTAAGTGCTAAGCAGTTCAAAGGTAATATTGACATAATGTTAAAACAAACCACCTTCCATTTGGCATTCTTCAAGTATGCGGGATTGTAACTCCCTTCATCTCCAGCCAGGATGACCTTTTGTATAATGGAGCTTATAGTCCAGCGCATCTGGAGGGGCACCAAAGTGGGCTTGGCTAGAATCTGTAAGGAACCCATTAGTTCAAAATTTATAAGAAAGAAAGAAAGGGAGAGGGAGAGGGAGGGAGGGGGAGAGGTGAGCCAACTGTTTAAAGCAGCCGTGTCCTTTTTTCCAGACTTGGGTGCAAAAATGGGGGGGAAGAGAGAAAGAGGGAGAGAGAAGGAGTACTGGTGGTAGAAGGTAGCACCTCTAGAGAGAGAGAGAGAGGAGAGAGAGAGAGAGAGAGAGTGAATATGAAAGAAAACCAGCTATCAGTCATCAAACAACCTAGTATATCTCTAGAAGCGACGCACTTGAATTTTCTCTTTTAAAACAGCATTCATGGGAAACACTCAGCTAACCATTCATGAATAGTTACATTATTTTTTAAATAACCCTTCCCCATCTGTCAGTGGAAAATGTGCAGTTTGATGGCCACCCAAGCATTTCAATGGCCCGTGTAATTTAGGAATCTTGGAGTTCTACACCACTGACATAAACCCGAGTTGTTCATTCTTTTTTCTTGTAAACTTTATAGGTGGTAGAGCAAAACCTTTATTGCAGATCTTCCTCCTTTCCTATTATGGTTGCCTTGTACTTATGAAAAACAACACTCTGCAATAATCCGTTAGTGATAGTGTAATGGCTGGACACCACCTGTCTACAACATTGTCTATGGAGATTCTCAATCATCCAGGTCATGGTTGTCCCAAAGGTGCTTTTTCCAAAGGCAGCTTGGACTTTCTTGGTTTTTCCTTGAAGACATTTCACTTCTCATCCAAGAAGCTTTCTCACTTCTTTAGAACTGAAGAAGCTTCTTGTATGAGAAGCGAAACGTCTTCAAGGAAAAACAAAGAAAGTCCAGTTGCCTTTGGAAAAAGCACCTTGGTGTTTACAACATTCAATCACTTTTTCTTAGCCCAATCCATCTACAAACTTGAAATTTGCCACGTATGTTCCTCTTGCCTTCTAGGTGCTCCCAAATAAAGGATTTTTCAAAATGACCATCAGAGCATTAGTATTTCCTATATTATTATTAACACGCTCTGATGCTAAAGAGTTCTACTCCCCCTCCCCACCTGAAAATAAATCTGTTCCAAATGCAAAACACAAGCAGAGGAGAGGAGTTTCAGTTTCAGTTTTACTTTCACAGCAGCAAGCAGCTTTACTACAGAACAGTTGAGCTAAGCCAGCACGGCTGAGGGAGAGAAGGGGAGAGGAGTGGCCGATCGTAACTACTCATTAATTTTCAAGCTGTAAGTGTCGATTTATCAAGCCCAATCACATAGTTTCGTAGCGGAGCACGGGTATTCAGCTAGTAATGGAATAATTATAAGTCATAACAGTAGTAAAACAGGTTGGCCATGTGACCGGTGCGATTTCACAACATATTTTTGTGGTGATTGTTAAGCAAACCTAGCGGTTTCAGGGTTCAGTTTTGCAGAAAACCAGAAGTAACTGCCAGTATATGGTCATATGACTGTGAGACCCTGCAAATGGCAGTAAGTGCCGAGTGCCTGAATTGCAGTCATGTGACCATGGGAGGGGGCTGACCATCAGCACTTCAGATCTCGTTCGTAAGTCCCCTTTTTTTGGGTTGCTCGCAATATCGAAAATCATATGTCAAGGACTACTTGTAGCGAAGGGAAAGCATTATGAGAGAGGCCTCCTAAATGTGTACGTTATTCTGAACATGCTGAGAAAAGTCGAAATAAAAATACAGTTTATTTACAAAAAATAACAATAGCAATTGGTTCCTTTTTTCTGGGCTTTAAAAAATCAGAGTTGAGCCTTCATGGATGGGAGAGTCCTCTACAAATAATAACCTTTTGTGTGATGAGGGTGATGAAAGTAACGGAGAGGAAAATTTCTGTGGAGTCAATGATGTTTTCTGAGCTTGGTCGTTTGCTATTCATTACCTGGCTAGGTAACATCATCAGTGCCAGTGAGTGTGGAATGGTGTACAAGTAGTCCTTGACTTACGACCACAGTTGAGCCCCAAATTTTCGTTGCTAAGTGAGGCATTTGTTAAGTGAATTTTGCCCCATTTTACAACCTTTCTTGTCACAGTTGCTAAGTGATTCATTGCAGTTGTTAAATTGCTAACACAATTGTTAAGTGAAACTGGCTTCCCCTTTGACTTTTGCTTGTCGGAAGGTCGCAAAAGGGGATCACGAGATCTTGGCACACTGCAACCATCATAAATATGAGTCAGTTGCCAAATGCCTGAATTTTGATCACACGACCATGGGGATGCCGCAACATGTCATAAGTGTGAAAAACGATCATAAGTCCCTTTTTTCAGTGTTGCTGTAACTTCGAATGGTCACTAAATGAACTGTTGTAAGACGAGGACTACCTGTATAGAACAGTAAGGAAAATTTATGTTTGGATATAGCGCTTAGCATCCACTGACTGAATATGGATTTCGAGAGCAGGATGATCAACATGTGGTTTTGAATTCCCATTCATTTCAGCACGGAGAAGCCTAGAAATAGTTTTGAATTCTCAGTGCCTGGATGCTTCTTGTAACCTGATGGACACAAAACATTGCCAATTTGGTCTGGTGGTTAAGATATCAGGCTAGAAACTGAGAAGATGAGAGTTCTAGTCCCGCCTTAGTCATGAAAGTCAGCTGGGTGACTTTGGGCCAATCACCAGGAGACTGTGAGTTCTAGTCCCGCCCTAGGCATGAAAGCCAGTGGGGTGACCTTGTGTGAAACATCTGTGAAACTGCGAGTTCTAGTTCTGCCTTAGGCATGAAAGCCGGCTGGGTGACCTTGGCCCAATCACCAGGCGACTGTAAGTTCTAGTCCTGCCTTAGTCATGAAAGCCAGCAGAGTGATTTTGGGCCAATTACCAGGAGATTGTGAGTTCTAGTCCCACCTTAGATATCAAAGCCGGTTGGGTTGTCTTGGGTTGGTCAGTCTCTCTCAGCGCAACTCTCCTCACAGGGTTGTGGTGGTGGGGAAAATAGGAGGAGGAAGGAATATTAGGTATGTTTACCGCCTTGAGGAATAAAAAGTAATAAAGGTGGTAAAAAAATTGAATAATAATAAAAAATGAAACAAATTACACATACAATTTGGTGGCAGATATGATTTGGGGATGAAAAATCTGGTGATATTAGCACAGGATATTCTTTGCCTTTAAAAGAACCTGGCCATCGCTAACGGAGCACATTTACAAACTGGAATTTCAAACTTGTTACCCTAGAACAGGGGTGTCAAACTTGATTTCATTGAGGGCCGTATCAGGGTTGTGTTTGACCTCGGAGGGGTCAGGGGGGGCATGGCCAGGGTGGGCGTGGCCAGCTCGATGTCACTCATGTTGGGGGCACCTTTGGTGGCCCGAGTGCTCTGCCAGCGAAACGGACGCTCCCGAGCTCCGTTTTCGCCTGTGACAGCTTCCTGCAACCCTCTGCCAGCAAAAATGGAGCTCGTGAGGGCTGCGGCGGCACTCCCAAGCTCTGATTTTGGCTGCGACGGCCTCTACCCTCTGCCAGCGAAAACAGAGCTCCGTTTTCACTGGCAGAGGTACCATGGCTGGCTCCTTCTCTGTTTCCAGGGTGGCCCCGCAAGCCATATCTAAGCACCCCGTGGGCTGGATCCGGCCCGCAGGCCTTGAGTTTGACACCCCTGCCCTAGAATAATAACATTATGCTCTTCTTTGGTTAGCATTTGAATTGAAATTTCATTTCATGTTTTAAATATGTTGTTGATGATTTAAAGTAGTTTACTGGCAAGTTTCTGCCCCCCCCTTCCTTATTTGGTAAGTTATTCTGGGTGATTCTTCGAACAGAAAAGTGTTTTGTGACTAGCTTTGTTACTCTCCATGCAGATGGATGGAAAAAAAGTGTGAAGATTTTTAATTTGGAAACAGAGCAGTGGGCAGGAGGAGCCTTAGATATCCATTGTTATAAAACCTTGAAAGAAGCAGAGAAGAGGCAGACACATTTTTTCCCATCCAACTGGCTGAATTTGGCAGATCCAGGAAAAGGGAAAGGATCCAGATTTCAAGAGATCTCTCTTCCTCTCCCCTTTTTAAAAAGGAAAGAAAGAAAGGTTCTTTCGCAATAGGCCGGTCTCTTCAATTGCTACTTTTGAAATCAGTAGCAAATGCAAGGGAATTTTGGCACCGGGAGAGGTGAAGCGGTTTTGTAATTCTACAAAGCAGAAGTGTTTTTCTATGACAAACGACACCTCAAACAAGTTTCTTCTCCCTCCCTCCCTCCCTCCCTTCGTCTTTCTTTCTTTTTTAAAAATAAGATGAAGCCCTGGCGTTTAAAATTTCACATGTCAAAAGATATACAGTATCATAAGGGATTGGAGGCTGGATGTATTCAGATCCAGGAGCTTAGAATAGGGGGTAATAGATTTTGCATATGGGTCTTGTACTTTTTAATGGAGAAATGGAGCTAAAATGGGTCCCTCGACTATATGTGTATGGAAGCCAGGTCATTGGGCTGGGGGCCAGTGGTGCTCCTGCCGGTGGTTTCGTAGTAAGTTAGAAAAGCAGAAGCACAGCTGTGTGAATCTAGATTCCAATAAATGACTTTAATAAGTAAATTGCTATTTAGGTTTCTGAGGTTTGAGTGAATTCTAACTTTTCCCCAAAGTGGATTTCCTTCTTCAGATTCAGCAGAAAACCCAGAGCATTGGTAGCAGGATCCAACAAAATAGGTTGCAGGATCTCAATCCACATAGTTGCTTTTTAGTGGCCAAGTCTTCTTTCTGGAAACTGTGGAGGCTAAGAGAGATCCCACCGCCACCCATCCAGCTGGTCTTCATAGAAACACAAAGTGCTTTCTTTGAAAGGCCTTAGTTGTTGAACATTCCACTTCATGAGTTTGGTGTCAGGGTTCCAAGTAACACACCCATAGCAAACAGAACTCCAAGGCAGGTAGATTCCTCAAAGAACAATTTATTTGGGTATATCATATTGGCACAGACTGGTGAAAACCGACTCTAAAGGTTCCCGCGGTTTTCACCTAATTAAAAGTAAAAGTTCTCTTTTCCCAAACAAACAGTCACATGGTCCAATCAGGGTGCTGTCCAGTTGCTTGGTAACATCACTCCTCCTTTCTCCAGCCACCTGTTGGAATGACCTTGGTTCCCAGGGGAAAGTATTTTGTTTTGGCTACAAACCCCCAGCTATCTCTATTCCCCCCTCCTAGCCCTCATCTCCATTGTGGCAACACTGAAGCCTCCAGAATGGCCTCAGTCAGGCCAGCTTCAGAGTTGACACTTGGATGGTCATTGGTTCTTCCTTACAAAAAGAATGGTGCCTGTCAGGTAAAAAAAAATCAAGGTCCAGTTAAACTGATTTATTGCTAATCATGCCTGTGCATAGTGATCTTCTCAACTAACGGTCAGCCCCTGCTTGGAATTAGATAAGGGTCACTGTAATTCAAGGGAGGTTGGACTTAGTTCATTTGTGGCTATGTAAGGATTTTAGGCTGATCCCTCTTTTAACTCCACCCCAGGTTCTGCCAGTATTTCTCCTACAAGCCCAGCTTGATTTCTACTGTAGGTCTTTACAATATCTCCGGAGAAGGAAGTCTGTTAATTTTGCATTGATCTTTTAGATCTGACCCTTAGTATGCTGTGAATTACATGGGTGGCCCAAGTCAGTTTTGTTCAGGTAGTTGTGGAATATAGAACAGTGATAGATGCAAGGTAAGATCTGTGTTTAGCCTTCCCACCAGTCCATATCTATCCAGGTGTGCCACATGGTTCTAGACTACAGGATGGCCACTCATCCAAGGGTTCAGAATTAGCTTATTTAACTGAACACAAAACAGAAATGAATGCTGACTGAAAAGACTGTAGGGACGTAAACACTTCATCTGGATTTTATAGAGCAATAGAAAGCATCTGCTCATTGACAGATCTCCTTTCCTTCAAGAATGAACACGGCAGAAACTCCTTAAGCACCTCTTGGATTTTGTGTCATAGGCAGAGATATATGCTGTTATCCAAAATTCCCCTGGAGAAGTTTCCTATTGAAACTGTTCTTTTTTTTCTTTCTTTCTTTTTTTAAAAAAGAAAAATGCTTTGCAAGTCTTCAGATGTCTGATTGTACACAGACCTCCCAGTTTGAACTGAAATGTTGCTTTAGGCAAAAAATATTTGTAGCAGTTCTGCACTTGATATTTTACAGGAGTTCTCTGTTTTGGTCCCATTACAGTCTTAAAACAATGCTGATGGTAGCCAGAAGCACAAAGCACCCAGAATGTTGGTCAACTGCCTGGATGAATGTCCCTTGATTTCTGGTTTCTGCACAAGTGAGGAAATGGAATTTTAAGCAGCAGCTCCGTGGCAGATACAAGCAGAAACAACTTCATCTGATCTCCCATCACTCTTTTTCTGACCTGGCACTTCCCAGAAGAATTGGACTAAATTTCCTCACTTCTAGCCAGCATGACCTGATAATAGTGGGAACAATAGTTCAGCCCCCTCTGGAAGGACTCCATGTTGGGAAAGGTTGCATAACAAGAGGGATGGGCATCCTATAATTCTCCAGATATGGAGTTGCAACTTCCATGACTGTTACTCATTAGCCAGGGTAGCTGGAATAAATGATCAGGCTCCAATTATCCTATTTTGGATGCATTATGAAAATACACCCCCCCCCCAGCTCCCTGGAAAGGTGGAAGAAAAGAGGAGAATAGGATGATCAGCAGCAAGGTTGATGGACTCAGTTACAATGGTAATGAGGACACCATTGTTAGTTGCAAAGGATCAAGACCATACATTAAGTTGCAGTTCAGAAGATTTATTGCTCAAGCCTGTACACAAGAATCTAGTCAACTAAAATTCAGTAACAGAATCCAAGAGGGTTTTGGTGATTTGGGCTTGGGTGATTTGTGGGAATGTAGCAACTCTAAGCTGATGACACACTTAATTCCACCCCCAGCTCTGCCTGCTGTTCTCCTACAGCCATTGGCAGGCTAGAGTTAGGAGAAAATCCATCTATATCAGAGGTCTTCAAACTTGGCAACTTTAAGACTTGTGGACTTCAACTCCCAGAATTCGTCAGCCAGGCTGATGAATTCTGGGAGTTGAAGTCCACAAGTCTTAAAATTGCCAAGTTTGGAGACCCCTGGTCTAGGATTCTGGTCCCATAGGTCTTCCCCAATGACCTGTTCGGTCTCTGGATTATGACAGCAACTGGGACTGCTGGGATTGCTGTGGCTAAGTGACACAGTCACATGGCATTGTGCTTTACAACCACACCACTTAGCAACTGAAATTCTGATTCCAATTGCCATTGTAACCCAAGGATTAACATTAGAAGAATCTGAAGTATTAAACCCCTGGTTGCCTTCATTAGTAGTTATTTTTAGATCGGAGCATAGCTGGCTGGAGAATTCTGGGAGTTGAAGTCCACAAGTCTTAAAGTTGCCAAGTTTGGGGACCCCTGATCTACAGTATGTGGTCGCTAGGCATTGAAAATGACTTGATGGCACATGATCAATCAATCATGTTACGTTTCACCTCAGCCTGTAAATAGAAATAGCCTGGTGACCATTGGCAGTCTCTAATCTCTGTGTGTATCACTCATGCCACAGCTCCCCTTTCTAGATCATACGTCTTTGAAGATGATAAGTAAAGTAAAGAACCAATCTTGAGATGTTGATGTCCTTTTTTTTTTAAAAAAAAAGAAAAACTTTCAACTTCTTAGCAGCAAGACAGGAATTCCCGCAATATTGATCTGCTCTTTAAGAGCAATACATCGTGAATGATTGGGGTATATTTGTGGGTCTCAACGTTATAAAGGATATTGGCAGATAAAATCTTATGCTTGTAACATGTCTTTTCCTTTATGGTTTAGTATCTTCATAATGGCCTTCTTCCAGTCCATCTTAGATGGGTTCTTATTTTATTTTTATTTACATTTTTTTATATTTCAGCCTTCTGTTTTGGAGGTTAAGGTGGTATATGTCACCATTCCCCTACATTTTATTCCTAACAACCCTAATAGATTAGACCAAGAGATTGGCCAAGCGTCTATCAATGAGGATCATAATTGAATTTGTTTGCTTGAGATTTTAAGTATTGAGGGGGCTATACAATTTTGCCTAAAACAATATTTAAGCTTGGCTCTCTTCAGTCCTAGCCAGTACTCAGGCTAACATTGCAGTTCTATGAAAACAGTCTTTATCCATTTTCACTTTCTAACAATACATATCTAAATACATGCATACAGACAACAGAAAGAGGTGAGGTCCATCTAAAACTGCAGTGCAGATGGGTCATTTATTTGTATTTCCACCATTACAATCTTCAAGGCAGCTTGTAGACATTTTTAGATAATATTTTTACTGTGAGTGAGGACTTCAACAATGAGGATAGTCTTGATCTCTCCACCATTTCTCATTTCCCAGGGAATTTTCTGCCTCACTAAATAGGGAGCTGGGTGATGACTTTCTATGTCAGAGGTGTACAATCTTGGCAACTTTAAGTCTCGTGGACTTCAACTCCCAGAGTTTTGGGACTTGAATTCTACAAGTCTTAATGTTGCCAAGGTTAGACACCCCTATTCTATGTCTTTCTAATTTCAACAGTGGGAGAAACTTCTTTTCCCCAGATAAGTCTGTGAAAGTGTTTGAAGGAACTTAGCCCCACTTCTGCTCCTGATGGGACCTAGTTTAATCCTCAGTTCCATCCATGACTGTAACCAAGTGCAGACATGGTCTAAGCAGAATAACAGAATAACGGGTTGGAAGGGACTTTGGAGATCTTGTAGTCCACCCCCTGGTCAAGCAGAAGACCCTATACCATTTCAGACAAATGGTTGTCCAATTTCATCTTAGAAACTTCCAGTGATGGAGTACCCACAACTTCTGAAGGCAAAATCAGTTCTAAATTGGTTTTTCTTACACATGAATTGGGAAAGTATGGTATAATCTCAGTTTACAAGAGCCTCGGTGGCGCAGTAGTTAGAGTGCAGTACTGCAGGCTACTTCTGCTGACTGCCGGCAATTTGGCAGTTCAAATCCCACCAGGCTCAAGGTTGACTCAGCCTTCCATCCTTCCAAGGTGGGTAAAATGAGGATCCAAATTGTTGGGGGCAAGATGCTGACTCTGTAAACCGCTTAGAGAGGGCTGTAAAGCACTGTGAAGCGGTATATAAGTCTAAGTGCTATTGCTATTACAAACCAAGATCTGAAAGCAACAGCTGATTTGATAGAGGTAATATCAAGCTAAAATCACTTCTAACGGAATAACAGAGTTGGAAGGGACCTTGGAGGTCTTCTAGTCCAACCTCTTGCTTAGGCAGGAAGTCCTATACCATTTCAGAAAAATGACTCTTCTTAAGTCTCTTCTTAAAACTTCCAGTGTTGGAGCACCCACAACTTCTGAAGGCAAACTGTTCCACTGATTAATTGTTCTCACTGTCAGGAAATTTCTCCTTAGTTGTAGGTTGGTTCTCTTCTTGATTAGTTTCCACCTCACTTTTCCTCTGCTCCTTTTCATTTTTTGCTTTTTAAACTTCTTTCCCTTTCGAAGGATATATTTTCTCACACTAAGAGCTTCTCCAAATGACAGTTGGAAGGGAATCTTGTAGGGATAAACTTCAGAGTTGATGGTGCTCTCAGAACTGTGATGCACTGGAGAAACTCAGCTTATTTCTTTCTTGGCAGCAATCTTTCCAGACTGCCATTGGGGACCAAAAGAATCTTTCAGAGAGTCCTATTTAAGCTGATGGTCTCTGGGAAGGGTCACGGTGGCTGTAACACAGACTTAAGTTTCCCATCTTTTGAACTCCGAGCCTATAAATAATATTTTGTAAATGGGTTTTGCGGCATTTGTGTTACTGCGAAGGAAAGTTCCCTGTAAATTAATACGGTGGGTCAGGAAAAAGAGAAGAGGACAGCAGCTTTGTTTGAAATAGCAACCAACAACATAAAATCCGGCTTCATGCCAGGGTAGCAACTGACTTGTGACATTAACAGCTTAACAAATTAGCATTCATTTGTTCTCTTCGTTTTGGCAGATTTAGAAGGAAAGTGGAGTGGAAAAAGATATACTTTTGGATTATTTTTAGGAAGCACTACTAACAGATCACCTCCTAACTCTGTTTCAGCATTCTGAATCTCCCTGTAAAAAGCAGCACATAAACTTATTGCAAACATGATCTGTTGTACAGATTCAAACTGCTGTGTGAGTGGGGGGAAAAGTAGATTTTGTCTCCTAGGGTATGAGATTCAGCTTTCTAAAAATCTCATCTTTTAAATAATAGAAAATATTTGTAGCTCGGGTTTTAGATTTTGGCAGTGCTTTGCCCTCCAAGCTTGTTTCAATTTAGTTTCTGAACGTTTTGTTACCAGACTAGGTAACATCAGCAGGATTTTTTTGTCCTGTTCCTCTTTAACTTATAAATGTCTCGTGTGCCAGTTTGGTCAGTTGGTCGTGTGATAGGTTGTTCGTTTGGAGCTATATTTAAATTCTGAGCAGCTGATTGGTTCTTTTGTTGATTGGTTGTTCGAATGGTCTGGTTTCTTATATATTCATATGCTGGATCTAGGTCAATGTGTTTGTTAATTGCTCCTTTGGTAGAATACCAGGCCTCAACAAATTCACGCGCATGGCGGGTGCTGGCATGGCCTATGATTTTAAGCCAGCACCTAATTCTTCTTAGGCAAAATGAACTACAATTGGGCTGTCCCAATCCTAGTTAACAGGATTTAATTGTTTGCATAGCTTCCTTTTTCCTTTTCCTTTTCCTTTTCCTTTTCCTTTTCCTTTTCCTTTTCCTTTTCCTTTTCCTTTCCCTTTCCCTTTCCCTTTCCCTTTCCCTTTCCCTTTCCCTTTCCCTTTCCCTTTCCCTTTTCCTTTCCCTTTTCCTCTCCTCTCCTCTCCTCTCCTCTCCTCTCCTCTCCTCTCCTCTCCTCTCCTCTCTCTTCCGCTCCCTCTCTCTCTCTCTCTCTCTCTCTCTCTCTCTCTCTCTCTCTCTCTCTTTCTCTCTCTCTCTCTCTGGGGCAGGCAATTTTTCTTCTCCCCCTCCCCTCCCCTCCCCTCCCGCAATGTATGGTTTAGAATAAGAGCGTTGTGCACATTTACAGTATATACTGGGCTACCAGATCTTTTTTAATGTTTAAGAGGTTATTTAGTCCAGACATGGTAAAAGATCAAAGATGAAGGAATGGCGTACTGTGTTATTGGAACAGTTTTCAGTTCAGTCTTATCAAGTGCCCTTAAAATTGAAGCTATTTCAGTGGAGAATTGAATAGTTACAGCTGTGTCTATAAAGGATTATTTTAATTCAATAGGTCCTCGACCTACGACCACAATTGAACCCCAAAGCAAGAGAGTTGTTAAGCGGGTTGCACCCCATTTCATGACCTTTTTAGCACAGTTGTTAAGTGAATCATGCAGTTGTTAAGCGAATCTGATTTTCCCCATTGACTTTGCTTGTTGGAAGCACATGGGGAAGGTTACAAATGGTGATCACATGACCCCGGGACAGCGCAACCATCATAAATACATGCCAGTTGCCAAGCAACCAAATTTTGATCACGTGATTGTGGGGATGCTGCAACGGTCATAAGAGCGAAAACCAGTCATCAATGGTTTCAACGCAAGCTCTTAAATCAGTGGCCCCCAAGCTCTTGGGCACCAGGGACCGGTTCCGTGGAGAGAGTTTTTTCTGTGGACCGGAGTGGGTGTGGTTTCACATGCTGCCTGCATCCCAGAGATGGGGCTTCACTTGTTTGCGCAGCCCGGTTTCTGGCATGCCACGCCAGATCTGTGGATCGGCTACGATGCCGATCCACAGATCGGGGGGCGGGGGGGTTGGGGACCCCTGTCTTAAATGGCCTCTCTTGATTGGTTAGATGAAAGAAACACTTCAGAATGCCTCTCATTTATTAATAAGTTTTAATGTTCTATTTTATTTTACTCATTTTGAGGAGCAGCATAGCGTGAGAAATACATGTGCAAAAATAGCAATAAATACTTTGTGATATCTGGCTGTGAACTCGCCTTTTACCGTAATTCTGCCTGGCTTGTTTCATGGACTGATAAAAGAAATGATAAAACAGCTACATTTGGAGCTGTTTCAAATGCCCAGGTTTTAGGTAGTGGATTATCTTTTAACTTTTCAGTGGAATGCACGACGTGCATTAGAAGATACTACAATAAATGGCATTCTGCAGGGGGGGGGGAATTCTAGCCCATTTTCATCGTTTTGGCAAAAGACAATTTGCTTCCAAAAGTTAGTTCCAAGGAGTAAATAATGCTAATGATATTCTTGTGGGTGAAGCATTATGTGCAAATAGTCCTCAAGTTACAACCACAGTGGAGCTTGCCCATCACAATCGTAACTTGTGATATCCTAAAACAGTTGGGCACATGACCGATCCAATTTTATGACCTTTTTGCCACGGTTGTTTGGTGACCACCGCAGCCACAAAGCAACCATTCCTGTTATGAAGTCAATCTTTGGTTTGCTAAGACTCAATTTTTGTCAAAATTTGGAAGTAAATGTCACTTTTCGACAAAACATGGTCACGTGACTGCAAGATGCTGCAAATGGCTGTAAATGTGGCCCAGTTACTAACTACTTGACTGTCAGAACTTTGAATCCATGTCATAAGTATCCTTTAGGTAGGTGTGTCGTAACTTCAAATAGTCACTAATTGACCGATCGTAAGTCGAGGATTGCCTATACTTGAATTTCTTTGCTTATGCAGTGACCCGAGGCTCTGCGTAAATGCATAATCCTCTAGCACACTGTAGCTTCCCTGGCTTCTCATATCAGTTCAATGTCAAAAGAAGGCATCAAGAAAGAACATCCCCCCCCCAATGGTGGGTTGCTCCCGGTTCTTAGAGCCGGTAGCGGCGGCGGGAGGCTCCGCCCACCCGCCTGGGAGGCTCTGCCCACCCGCCTGGGAGGCTCCGCCCACCCACCCAGGACGCTTCTGCGCATGTGCAGAAGCATCGCACGCGAGCGGGTAGTAAAGGGTTTTAGAACCCACTACTGCCCCCCCCCCCAATAGATTGTACGAGAGCACAGGAAAGCTTTGGAAGTGATCATGGGAAAATAACAGAACACAACAATGATAATGCTTGCCCCTTTGCTAATAAATTAGGTTCAAAAACACCACCGGATTTCAAAATAATTTCAAAGTAACTATCTGCCATCGTGAGAATCTTATTTTTTTTTTTTTTTTAAAGAAATCAGTGTTATTTTTTCAGAAGGAAAGTTAACTTTTGAGAAACAGGAAGGCAGATTTTGTGAACGTTTTGTTTGTAAGCAAACAGTGAATTCCATTCCTTTTGCTATGTACAAGTAGAGGTTATGAACCTCATTGGGAGTGTATTTTATTGGCGGTGATGAGGAAAGCACAATGCATATTGGTGTGGCATTAGCTGTCTTCAAGAAACTGACTTTCTTTAAGCATTGGTTATTCAAGAGATTTGGTCTCTGTCACTGACATTTGCTGTGGGAAAAGCCTCACATTTGACCGAGCAATTAGTCCTTTCTAAGAAAAAAAATATTAAAAAGGCCTTCTTCATTTCCAGAGGTTTCTTGGCAAGGCATGTTGATACTATTTGTGGTTTTAGGCTGCCTTGAAATGTTGACTTGTTTTTCTTTTCTTCTTGCATTGCTGCATTCTGCCAAAACGCATTTTTTAACTTGGCGAAACTCAAAACCAACAGCCAGAGACAAGCATCTCATCATGTCATTGTATTATTGATGTGATGATCTCATTATTGATGTCTCTTTATTTCCCCCCCCCAAACGTTGTCTCATATCATAATGAAAACATATTTATTTGTACTGAAAACTCACTATAATTTCTTAAAATGGGGATGTGTATTTAAGAATTTGTAATTGTCTGTCTGAAAAGGAAGTAAAGTAGTCTAATTAAGGAGTTGCTGATGTTTCCAAAAGTTATTTAGACAAATCAACCTTATTGATTGTATTAAAAAAAATATCAGTGGTCCTGAAGTAAAATAGAAAAAAGGGATGAGAGGTAGATTGGAATGGAAAATAGAAAAGGGCAGGGTTGCTGTCTGTGCTTCATACATACCCAGTACAGTAATCAATCAATCAATCAATCAATCAATCTGTAATATTTAAACATATGAACGGTTGCAGGAATTGGGTATGTCTAGTATAATAAAAAGAAGGACTAGGGGTGACATGATAGCAGTCTTCCAATATGTAAGGGCCTGCCACAGAAAAGAGGGGGGGGGTCAACTTATTCTCCAAAGCATCTGAAGGCTGGACAAGAAGCAATGGATGGAAACTAATCAAAGAGAGAACCAACCTTGAAATAAGGAGAAATTTCCTGACAGTGAGAACAATTAATCAGTGGAACGACTTGTTTCCATAAGTTGTGGGTTCTCCAACACTGGAGGTTTTTAAGAAGAGATTGGACAACCATTTGTCTGAAATAGTATGGGGTTTCCTGCTTGAGCAGGGGGTTGAACTAGAAGACCTCCAAGGTCCCTTGTCCCAAAGGTGCTTTTTCAAGAGGCAACTGGAGTTTCTGTTTTTTCTTTGAAGACGTTTCACTTCTCATCCAAAAAGCTTCTTCAGCTCTACTTGGATGAGAAGCCTTTGGGACAACCATGACCTGGATGACTGAGAATCTCCATAGACATCCAAGGTCCCTTCCAACTCTGTTATTCTTTATTATATGATATATTTTGTTTAGGCTCTGTTTGTAAAGGGAAGGATTGCAGAGAGAGATGAACATCTATATTCTTCATGGTTGAAGAACATTTTGGGATTTTCATTTTCACTATGTAAACAGCGGTCTCCAACCTTTCTGGCTTTAGGATCTGGCAGTGGGGTGGGGGTGGGGGACAGGGTATGGTTCCGCGTGAGCAGCGGGTGAGCACATGGGTGCAGCTCAGGGGTGGGTTCCTCCCGGTTTGGACTGGTTCTCCCGAACCGGTAGCGGCCCGCTGGTGATGTCATGATGATGTCACCGAACCGGATCAGTCAGTGCCGGTCCATGGGGGCTGCCATCTTTTTTTCAAATTTTTTTCGAATTTTTTTTTATTTTATTTTTTAAAAATTTTCCTTCTGAGCATGCGCAGAAGCCGACTTCCGGCACTGTGCATGTGGTCGCCATCTTTTTTTCGGCTTTATTTTTTATTTTGTTTTTATTTTTTTGGATTTTTTGTTACTGCGCATGCAGTAAGAAAAGGGAGCGAACCGGCAGCGAGGTAAGTTGGAACCCACCCCTGGTGCAGCTTCATTAGCATAAGGGGCAGGCACATGCGCCCGCCACTCGCACAGATTGAGCTTCACGCACTTACCTGCTGCTTCCATAGCCCGGTTCCGAAGAGGCTGTGGCCCGTGGGTTGGGGACCCCTGAGGTAAAGTACTCTTGGCTACAGGTAGTCCTTGACTTACAATCATTTTTTTTTCATTCTTTAACAACTGTTGCAGCATCCCCATAGTCACATGATCAAAATTCGGTTGCTTGGCAACTTGCATGTATTTATGATTGTTGCAGTGTCCTAGGGTCATGTGATCCCCTTTTGCAACCTAGGAACAAGCAGAGTCAATGGGGAAGCCAGATTCACTTAAAAATGATGTTACTAACTTAACAACTGCAGCAATTCAGTTAACAACTATGGCAAGAAAGGTGAAATAAAATGGGGCAAGATTCAGTTAAGAACTGCCTTGCTTAGCGACAGGAATTTTGGGCTCAATTGTGGTTGCACGTCGAGGATTACTTCGACTTACTGTATTTGCTTCTCAACTAATCAACTAGAAATTGACTTTTCTTTCTGATGTAAAGTTTTCAGCCAAATTCTGGCTTTTAGCAATAGCAATAGCACTTAGACTTATATACCGCTTCATAGTGCTTTACAGCCCTCTCTAAGCGTCAGAGGGCTGTAAAGCACTATGAAGCGGTAGTCATAGTCAGCATATTGCCCCCAACAATCTGGGTCCTCATTTTACTCACCTCAGAAGGATGGAAGGCTGAGTCAACCTTGAGCCGGTGAGATTTGAACCGCTGAACTGCAGCTAGCAGTCAGCTGAAGTAGCCTGCAGTGCTGCACTCTAACCACTGCGCCACTTTGGCTCTTTTCATACCCGTTTGGTCTCTTCTTAGGGATTTTGGCATTGGTGATTGGCTTATGGATATGTGATGACTTTCTGATGATAGGCGACAGCCAGGGAAAAATGTCAGAGCTATTTTTGGTGTCTCCTTCCAAATGCAGCCTTTCCCCCCTCTTTCAACTGATCAAAGACAGAGTAAGAGGCCATGTGGCTATTGAATCATGAAAATTAGGATGGATTAACAGGAGTTTCTCCTACCTGAATGAACAAATGGAGATCAGGGCAAGACTGATTCACTGTTTTGCTCGTGGTAAATTTTGAGAATATAATCCCTAACGACAGAGGTGGGTTCCTACCGGTTCTATCTGGTTCTTTAGCACCGTTAGTAAATCGGTGATGACATCATGGAGCCAGTTCTGTCGGTGTCTCCGTGGGCGCTGCGATCTTGGATTTTGCTTCTGCGCATGCGCAGAAGCTAATTTTTGCTTCTGCGCATGTGCAGAAGCTATTTTTTGAGGTGCAACCCTGAGCGAACCGGCAGCAAAAGGATCCAGAACCCACCCCTGTCTAACGATCTTTAAGCACATCAAAACAGCTGTGATGGGCCAGAGGTCAGGCATTTGTGGTCTGTGAGAGAAGGGCATAAGTTAGAGACAAGAAGAACAGCATCTCACCTTATACAGTCATTGGAGTAAAGAGATCTACTGCCTCTACTCAGGGGTGGGTTCTGGATCCTTTTGCTGCCGGTTCGCTCAGGGTCGCGCCGTGTGCGCGTGACCCCGCAGCAATCAAAAAATAGCTTCTGCGCATGCGCAGAAGCAAAATCCAAGATGGCGCCCACAGAGACACCGACAGAACCAGCTCCGTGACGTCATCACCGAGTTACTAACGGTTCTAAAGAACCGGATAGAACCGGTAAGAACCCACCTCTGCCTCTACTACAAGAATGACCTATAATATGTCCCATTCAAAAAATAATTAGAATTACGGTACTCGTTGGCCTACTAATCAGTTTCTTTTATCATTGATTTATTTTAAGAATGTCAGGACTGTTGCATGCTGGACTTTCTCTAGAGATTAGTCTATTACTGTAAATGATACAGTTGACCAGCAGGATGAAACAACTATAATTTTAACCAGATACCTGTCAGATTCTGCTCCTGGTCCAGGTGATTTAACAGAATAACAGAATAACAGAGTTGGAAGGGATCTTGGAGGTCTTCTAGTCCAACCCTTGCCTCCAGAACAACTTGCCTCTATAAGTTGTGAATTCTCCAACACTGGAAGCTTTTAAGAAGAGATTGGACTACTGTTTGTCTGAAATGGGTTTCCTGCCTAAGCAGGGGATTGGACTAGAAGATCTCCAAGGTCCCTTCCAACTGTCCTGTCCTGTCCTGTCCTGTCCTGTCCTGTCCTGTCCTATCCTATCCTATCCTATCCTATCCTATCCTATCCTATCCTATCCTATCCTATCCTATCCTATCCTATCCTATCCTATCCTATCCTATCCTATCCTATCCTTCTATTCTATTCCCATGTTTAGGCAGGAAACCCTATACCATTTCAGACAAATTTCATGTAATTTCATGTAATGACATAGATTTGCCATTGGTCTTTCTGATTTTTCATAGAAGAGTACCCAGTTTAAAATGAAAATGATCTGAAATACAGTAGTGTAAGAATCCAACAAATGTAATATTATCAGGACTAAGAATGTGTGAACTACTGTATGTGAAAGAGGGAAGGAGAATATTGAAATGAATTTGTATTTGTGAAACTGCTTTCTATGAATCTTGTTTTCCTTTTGGGAATAAAAAAAAAAAGTTTTCCCATAGGACTAGAAATTGTACCTTTTTGTGTGTGTGTTTAAGAGACTGACTAGGATGCCAAGTTTGTAATTTGATTGCTATTGTTGTGGAGAAACATCTAACAGTTGCTACTGTTAGCATCTAACAGTAGCTTTGACAAAATTTTGACCTTTGTTTACAACAGTTGCAGTCTTCAATATTTGTATAGAGGTAAGAAGATAAGAACTCCCCCCCCCCAAAAAAAAATCTAAATTGCAAATGGGAAGTAGAAAGGGGACAAGATTTTGAATCCCATGACCAAGAAAAAGTGGTGTCTCATCTAGCAAAAATATTCCACAGCTGGGAAGCTAAATTGATGAAATTCCCAAAATGCTTGAGTGCTAAAAGATGAATAGGATTGTACAGCTCATACTAAGAAAATGCAGGTTGCATCTTTCATAGTCCCAGTTCCAGAAAGTAGCTCAAGCTAGTTTTCTTATGAGAAACATTTTACTCTCCACCAGGGAGACGTTGTATAGAGAATTAAGAATCATCTGTTATTAAAACATCTTGCTTTCAGGGCAATCACTTTCAATAATGCAAGGCAGCAGTATTCTTGATTGATATTTGGTCTCCCTTTAGATATGCTCCATAGATTTTAGCTTCCTGGAATTATACTTTAGGCAATTAAACATCCAATGAAATCCAAACAAAATATTCCCAGAAAGAAACTTTTCCTCAACTTTTTTCTTTTTTTCAAACAACCCCGGATATGGTTTCACATCCTGAAGTGAATAAAGTCAGGATAACTGTAAAGGAAGAAATTTTATGTGATTCATCAGCCTGGAAATATAAATATATATATGTGTGTGTATGTGCGCGCACGTGCACACACACACACACACTCTTTGTATTAGATTATTAATGCAGGATGGTTTCATGACTGCCTTTTTTTCTCTCCTCCTACCTGTAATGGCTATAGAACAAAAATAGAGGATTTAATGCTTCATGACTGGCCAATAGCTAGAATTCTCATATAACTAGAGCAGCCAGAAATGTCTAGGCATCGGACCAAAATAACGCCATAGCTTTGCTGGCCTTAATTTCAGCACAATTTCTGTAGAAGAAAAGTTGGCTTCTGCAGTGTTGCAAGCCAGAATGACCACTTATGGTAGATGGTAATGATCAATCATCATTGCCTTAATTGACTATTCTTACTAATGAAAATCTAGTTGTCTTCCAACAGTGATTTGATAGTTTCCCAGTTTGAGAAGGGACAAAAATATTGTGAATTTAGGGCCGGTGAAAATAATTGGACATAGCTACACGGAGGGGCATCAAGTGTATTTTCTCAGCTTACATTGCCCAAATTCCATTGTTCATCAGCAACACATGTCCACAAGTGTCTACCCTTCTCTTTGACTTTTTGGGCACTTTCTGTGTATATAAAACTTGCTCATGTGCGCAGTCTTGTTGTTAACCACAGTTGAAACTTTGCTTCTGTAGGAGGAGGAGTGGCAGAACCTGAGGGCGGGGTTAAAAGAGGGATCTGCCTAGAATCTCTACATAGCCACAAGTGAACTAACTCCAACCTCCCTTGAATTCTGTTAACCTTTAGGTAACCCCAAACAGGTGTTAACGATTAAATGAGGAGATTCTTGTGCACAGGCATGATTAGCAATAAATTAGTTTAATTAGACCTTCATGTGTGGATCTGATCTTTCATGCCTGGTAGCCCCTTTGTATATATGCAGTGCCTATAAACTGTCTTAGTTACTCTGTTTCACAGCCATTTTGACTTTTTTTTTTTTACTTCTCACTGGCCTAGGGATACTCCCCATCTGTCCCCATCTACTTTCACTCTTTAGCCCTTTAGCCTAAATCTGGAAACTGATGTAGAACAACTGGGGGGAAACTGGGGGGAAAAGTTGTTCTGATTGGCCCATGCATGGTTGTGTGAATGTTTTATTTTAAATATAGTTGGTTTCCCCCCCCCCTTTCTTTTTTTAAATTGTTTTTATATGTTTTATTTTTTTTATGATGTAAGCCGCCCAGAGTCCTTCGGGAGTTGGGCGGCATATAAATTTTATAAAATAAAATAAATAAATAATAAAACCATACCTAGTCTAAGGTTGGTTGGCTGACTCACATAATTAATGTTAAACCTAGAAATCAAGCAAGAAGCAATTGGGGTCTCTGTGTGTGCTAAAATGTAACAATAGAAATATTACACTAATTCTGGGTTCTGTCAGGTGTGAAAGACCAGGTCCACACATGAAGGTCTAATTAAACTAATTTACTGCTAAAATGCCTATGCACAGCAATCTTTTTAACTAACCAGTTAGTACTTACTTGGGGTTAGATAAGGGTCAACAGAATTCAAAGGGGGTTGAACTTAGTCCACTTGTGGCTCTGTAAAGATTCTAAGCCAGGGGTGTCAAACTCGCAGGTCGCGGGCTAGATGCATCACATGCTGGCCACGCCCACGCCCGGTTTAGCAAAGGGGGGGAAAAAGTCGTGATATGTCACGTGACGACAATGTGACACCATGAGTTTGACACCCCTATTCTAGACTGATCCTACTTTTAACCTGCCCCGGGTTTTGGAAATCCTTCTCACATAGGTTCTATTTTTTTAAAAAAATGGTGCTTGAATTAATTTAACAAAAGGAAGGTACAGATATGTTTATGTGTATCTTTTTGATACTTGATGACTGCCTGGATTAATCTCCATAGTTTTTGCGGCATGATTTCAGAAATGGTTTGCCATTGCCTTTTTCCAAGGGCTGAGAGAGCGACTGGCCCTGCTTGCTTTGTACCTCTGCTGGAACTAGAACTCACAAATTCCCAGTTAAAATGCCTGGTGCTTTAACCACCACATCAAACTGACTGATAGATACATATAACAACGTTAGTGAAAAAATTTAACTTCAAATGTAATGAATAAATTAAGAATACCAATTTAAGCATTATATTCATTTAAAGAGGGAGGAAGAAGAAGAAGAAGAAAAGGCCCTGGGGAATTATAATGCAAACAGAAGAGTTCCAAAGAGTTTCCTGTATCGCTCTGACCTCTTGTTCCTATCTTATAATATAACATATGATTAATTTGACATTTGTCCCCGGTTTGCTCCTTGAAGAGTTTGATATGACTCCACCTCTCGATCTCTGCATCTGTTCACCCAACAATTGTTCTGGGCTCCTGTTATAGGATTTCTTCCAACTGTGAAAGTCTAAGATATGTGCAACAGTGGTGGGTTGCTGCCAGTTCGGACCGGTTCTCCCGTACCAGTAGCAGAAATTTGCATCCGCTCGCCGAACTGGCAGCGATGGCCGGCTGTCCACGCCCCCGAACCGGTTCTCTGGTTGCCGCGGCTGGAAAAAGAACCATCTGCGCATGCGCAGAGGGTCATTTCCGCATTGTGATGTTGGCGCGCGCGAGAGCGAAGCGATGCGATGCGAACCGGTAGGGAAGGTAAGTGGAACCCACCCCTGATGTGCAAGTAAAAGCTGTTCCTGGAAGGTGGTGACTGTTAAAAACTTGGACAGAAGAAATTGGATGGCATTCATTCAACACACTGTTGATGACTTGACAATAGGAGTTTAAGTTGGCTGGCAATAGGCAAGCTGACTCATCTTTCCTTCTTCCAGGAATGAAGAGAGAGCTGGGGGGAAAAAAAAGGAACACATTTCTTGCTTTTAATTTAGTGACCTCTTTGTCTTACGTTTGGTTTGAGGGTGTGGTGGAGGAATGTGTAAATAAACCCGCTTTTGCAGAAAGTTTAAGTTTCCGTTGACCTGCTATCTCCTGGGTGATTATTGTTAATCCCTGAAAATGTTATGCTCAGAAGTCAGATGCCAGTAAGATCATCCTGTAGCCTGTTCACTTTTTGTTGGGCTTGACAGTTTCTACATAGATGATGATGTTAATATTATTTGGGAATAATTGCATGTACACCAATTCTTCTGTGTGGCATAACCTTACAAGGTCCACATTATTGTCATAGTTAGTTGCAGTGACTTTTATTTCAGTGCAATATAGACACATCTGGCATATTCCAACTCTGTTATTCTATGTTCTAACCAGGGGTGAAATCCAGCAGGTTCTGACAGGTTCTGGAGAACCGGTAGCGGACATTTTGAGTAGTTTGGAGAACCGGCAAATACCACCTCTGGCTGGCCCCAGAGTGGGGTGGGAATGGAGATTTTGCAATATCCTTCCCCCAGGAGTGGGGTGGGAATGGGGATTTTGCAGTATCCTTCCCCTGGAGTGGGTTGGGAGTGGAGATTTTGCAGTATCCTTCCCCTGCCACGCCCACCAAGCCACGCCCACAGAACCGGTAGTAAAAAAAATTGGATTTTACCACTAGTTCTAACTGATTACTGATTGGGTTTAAGTTAATTAAATCAAATAAAAAAATATTCCACATATAGATAATCCTCTACTTACAATTGCAATTGAGCCCAAAGTTTCTGTTGCTAAATGAGACATTTGTTAAGTGAGTTTTGCCCCATTTTACAACCTTTCTTGACAAAGTTGTTAAGTGAATCATTGTAGTTGTTAAATTAGTAATATCGCTGTTATGTGAATATGGCTTCCCCATTGACTTTGTTTGCCAGAATTATAAAAGGTGATCATCATAAATATGAACCAATTACCAGGCATCCAAATTTTGATCACGGGAATGCTGCAACGGTTGTAAGTGTGAAAAATGGTGATGTCACTTTTTTCAGTGCTGTTGTAACTTTGAACGATCACTAAATGAACTGTTGTAAATTGAGGATTACCTGTATATGACTCTGGTAGCTTACAAATAGATAAAGTATTATAAAACAACCAGACAAAACAACAATTAAAAACAATGCAAAAATACATAAATTTCAAAGCTGAGATAATAAAAAAAACTTTTTGCCTTCATTTCTGTTCCCCTTTTTTCCCCACTAGCTTTTTGCATTGTGGACTCTTAACCTACCACCAGAAGTTAAAAAAAAAACACCCCATACACACATAATGTATTGGCTCAGTTCACACAGTGATTTCACTTGGCTGCTGAATCAATCCCATTCCCAGCAGCATGCAATATATTCAGTCATAAATTAGCCAGTTGGTCTAAATCAGTGTTTTAGATTCTGACTGGTGAATTCTGGGAGTTGAAATCCACATCTTTCGAAGTGGCCAAGTTTGAAAGTGTAGACTCTCAATTCAACTCCACCCCACTAAAACCTAACAAATTAAACCAACAGTACTTAACCTACTCTGCTAGGTCTTCCTGCCATGGGTAAGAAGAAAGCCAGGCATTAAACAATAACTTTGAATACAATGAAACCTCCATTTTCCAGACCTTGAGACAATGGAGCTGATGTGCAACAGACTAGTTGGATTGCAAAGTATGCCATTTGTGGTGTTGTAAATTACCCAACTTTCCTGTTGGCATGGAAGAAACCTGCCAAGCCCTGGGCTGTTCCCAAAGGTTTTTGGCAATTGATGGGGTGTTAATTCTCCTTCCTGAAGGTTATTGCTGCCCTCTTTGGTGCAGTAATATTTAGGAAGGTTGATATTTATCAGATTTGGGATTAGATTTTTTTTCCCAACTGTAGTTTTTCTATTTTATTTTTGTGCCACTTAAAAACTGCTCAAAACTTTGTTTTGTTTTTTTTCTGTTCTGTTCTATTTCTTCATTGTTTTTTTTTTAAAAGTGCCCTTTAAAATATATACCGGTATATATATTGTCTAGAGTTGTTAACATTAAATAAAAACCCAGCCCTGAGATATGCACACAGACTCTGGTGGGCTTAGCTTCTCATTCCTTGCCATATAAGCCAGACCCTTGTGCGGCCATCTTCAATTTACAGCCATGGATTACGTAGTCAGAGTCATGAAGAATGAATTCCCACATTGCTAAATAATGTCAGCGTCCTCTCAATGGATCTTGAGCTGTTCTCATGCTGTCCAGTAAAAAGTATTAAAAAGATTGGCTCTGGATGGGTTAAAAAAAAATGTACTTCTTGTCTTTAATTAGAACTTCCTAGTATTTATATAATTTTTTCAAAATGAAACTGAAAGGCAAGGTTGGGGTTGAAAGCATGAGTCAGTTGTCACAATTCTAAGCAGCTCACAACAATAATATAAACACAGGCTCAGCCAAATAAATATAAATCGGGCATAATCATATATCTGTACATAAAATAACTTCATTGTACAGTACCATAATAGCAATTAGCAACAGCACAGAATATTGACCCCAACAATCTGGGTCCTCATTTTACCGACCTCAGAAGGATGGAAGACTGAGTCAACCTTGAGAATCGAACTCCTGGCAGTGGGCAGAATTAGCCTGCAATATAGCATAAATGATAAAAGAACCTAGTTATCCATCTTGTATATCTCTTAGTGGCCACATCTCCATCCCTGAATGCTCTTTGGAACAGCCAATTCTTCTCAAGCTTTCTAGATTTGTGACTGAGGGAAGGGAACATCTGTCGAGAAAAATCACCATCAAGTCCTATCACATCTTGCAGGGGGTTTAACTCTTAGAAACAGGAAAGGCATCTCTTGGGAAGCAGTGTCTACCCGCGTTTCCCCGAAAATAAGACCGGGCCTTATATTAATTTTTGCTCCAAAAGACGCATTAGGGCTTATTTTCTGGTTAGGTCTTATTTTCGGGGAAATATGGTACTAAATTGTCGGTCTGGCTGATGATCTTAACCGGACTTATTTTTGGGGTAGGGCTTATGCGCATCCTGAAAAATCATGCTAGGGCTTATTTTCTGGTTGGGTCTTATTTTCGGGGAAACACGTAGAGAAAGTGGTCTCATAGATAACAAACACCTTAAGGTCATCATCAGGATTTTGAATTGCACCATTAAACAAATCTGCAACTAGTACTGGTGTTATACAACAATGACCAATTCTCCTTGTTGGTATTCAGGCTGCTTCATTTGGAACTACTTATATTTTCTGTATGGTCTTCAATGACAGTCCCATGTAGATTATATTATGGAAGTCTACTCATGAGGCGACAAGAATACAGGGAGTCCTCAACTTACGAGCACAATAGAGCCCAAATTTTTTGTTGCTAAGCGAGACAGTTCTTAAGTGAGTTTTACCCCATTTTACGACCTTTCTTGTCACAGTTGTTAAGCGAATCACTACAGTTGTTAAGTTAGTAACACGGTTGTTAAGTGAATCTGGCTTCCCCATTGACTTTGCTTGTCAAAAGGTTGCAAAAGGGGATCACATGACCCCAGGACACTGCAACCGTCATAAATCTGAACCAGCTGTCAGGCATCTGAATTTTGATCATGTGACCATGAGGATACTGCAACAGTTGTAAGTATGAAAAAAAAACCCATTACTTTTTTTCAATGCTGTTGTAACTTTGAACGGTCACTGAAGAAATGGTTGTAAGTCGAGGACTACCTGTATGAGTGACTGTAGCCAGAATGGGCCACAGTTGGGTCAAACCAACTTGGGCAATCATAAATGCCCAACCTCCCTGAGCAGAGCTCCATCTGTTATTCTATTAATAGACCCAAAGGTGCTTTTTCAAGAGGCCACTGGACTTTCTTTGAAATGTTTCGCTCCTCATCCATGAAGCTTCTTCAGCTCTGACTGGATGGTGGGGAACGGAAGGATTTATATTCCTTGCAGACAGCTGATCATCTGCATTCTTTTAGAGCGTCGTTGAGGCCTTCCATTCTCCACCATCCATTCAGAGCTGAAGAAGCTTCTTGGATGAGAAGCAAAACGTCTTCAAAGAAAAACCAGACAGTCCAGTTGCCTCTTGATAAAGTGCCTTTGGGACAACCATGACCTGGATAACTGAGACTTTCCATAGACATTTATTCTATCAGTAGCTGAGAGTCCCAGAGCGCCTCCAAATTCTGGACCAGTTCTTTTCATGGGGATGCAATCTGTCTAAAGATATTAACCCAGGAATCAGGTGGCTTCTGAATCCAGAGCCATTTGGTCTTGGGTGCGGAGATATGAAACTGTTGTTTATGCATCTGGATTTGCCTATTCAGATTCTCCCTTTTTACGACCCTGTAATCCCTTAATTGGGGGTAGAGTCAGGGTGACTGGATGGAGCTGAGAGTTTACTGTCCGGATGCCCTTCCTGACACCATATGGAGTTCGCAGCGGATATTTTTTCTTTGCGCCCTAGGAGAGAAACATCTGCTGCTACCTACGATTGAACTCTTCTGAGTGGGAGGCGAGTGTCTTCACCACTAGGCCACCATACTTACTCATTTGCCTATTCACATTGAACCCTGGATTTTCCCCTTGCGTATTTATTTCAAGATGCTTTTGATGGATTGGACACTCGACCTGCAAGGATACTAGGACAGGACTCTATTGTCGTTTGGTTTGCAATCCTAAGTGATTTTGGACCACCCTTGCCTCATTTATCACTCTGTAGAGATAGCTCCTGGGGTGCTGTGGAGTTTATTAAATAAATATTTCAAAGCACTTTCATGTTCTGGGATGAAAGAGTTGCGTTAAAATGTACTCAGTGTTGTCATTATTGATTTATGCTGTATCTTACTGCTGCAGATTTCCTTCCTTTAAAAGCCTCCAGTTAAACAGTAAAAAAAAAACAAGGCAACGTCTTTTTTTCTTTTCTTTTTCTTTTGCACCTCACCTGACCTCTTTTTTCCCCTCCATCATCGTTTTGTGAAAGCTTCGCAGGGTAGCCATAAACTTTCACTTGAAGAAGAAAAAAAACAAAACTTTGACATTCGTGCCTTTGAGAATTGGGAAGGAAAATAAAGGCAATTCAGAAAAATGCAAAACAGGAGCCACATTTTGACGCTGCCTTCTCTGGAGCTGCACAGTCCAAGTTGCTATTCTATGCCCCATGCCAGATTCATATCTGGGAGTTTCAACTCAATTCAATCTGGAGCCCAACCCTTGATATATACACTGTACAACCCTGCAGTGTCCCGCAAGCAGATAAAAGATTCCGTACTTCTAATTTAATATTATATGTAAACCAAGCCTTTATGAGTTTGTTCGACAAACCCTGGTTGGAAAACACAAAAACCCTGAGCCCAGGGAGATTGAATTACCATATATCAGCAAACTCTGTGGTTTTTGACACACGTTGAAATAGACAGACCTAGGGTTCGAATTTGTACAAAGTTTATTTGTGTAAAGATATCGCTTCCTTCAATAAAGCAGGAAGCTGTAGATAGGGAGTTTCAACTCAATTCAATCTCGCATATTCAGCTTTTTTTCCCTGGGTATGTTTGTCTGTCTGTCTCTCTCTCTCTCTCTCTCTCTTACTTCCAAGATGACCTAGAGCAGAATATCCCCTAGCCCTTTCTTAAAAATTAAATTAGCGGGAGTTTCTAGGTCATTATGCATTCTATTCCCATAGTTTGTGGGATCTTGGGAACCCTGCTGTGAGAGAGACACTAGTTTTCTGCATTCTGTGGCGAAGTTTCCATTTCTGTATTTATATTGTACACCACCCTCTGAGGGATGAATGGATGGATGGATATGTGTGTGTGTGTATCCGATGTCCACCCAGGGAACTTCCATAGCTGAAAATGAGTAGAATCTTAGCCCACTACATCCCAATGGCTCTTGGGCTGAGATAGGATTGGCCCAAAGTTCTCCAGCTCCATGATTCAGGCTGAGCTAGGACCCAGCATCTCCATCACTAATCCACACCGACTCTTATGGTGCTTATATATAACACAGTTTACCAAGAATTCAGTGTTTCTCAACCGTGGCAGCTTGAAGATGCTGGCTGGGGAATTCTGGGAGTTTAAGTCCACAAGATGTGTAGCAGAAAAGGTTTGAGCGTGGTAATTTGCTGTGAGCTATCTTTAAAGCCATCTGCCGAGCCCAAGGATTTCATCAGGATGACAAAAAGAACTGCCCAGTGTTGTGACATCACCCCTTCGTAGATGTGTGCAACGTCACAACACAATTCCAAGTCGGTAGAGTTTGCTTCACAGTGTCTCAGTGCTCATTGTTGCCTTCCCCACTGAGGACACCCACAGCTATCTAAACAAGTTGCTTGCCTTATTCACAGTTCCATCATGCTCCATTGAGCAGCTGGTATGTAGAAATAAGAGATCAGAGTCTTAGAATACCGAACCTGGAAGTTATGATTTAAAAAAAAACAACCACTACAGTGTTTGCTATGTATTATTAATATTTTTAAAGCGAGGTTTATGTAGAGGCCAAACTTGCTATTGCTTGTAGCAATATAGCTTGTAGTTATTTTGATTGTTGTTGTTTTAGTTCCTTTCCAGCATGGTGTTGTATTTGACTGGCTGGTATTCCTGTCCTGACCTTATCAAGCTTGTTTGTCAAAGAAAACTACAGGTAGTCCTCAGTTAGTGACAGCCCATTCTGCGACTGTTTGAAGTCACGACAGCACTGAATAAGGGGGACTTATGGCAGGTCCTCGGAGTTCCGGCCACCCCGGTACCTCTGCAGTTACGTGAACAGAATCTGGGCACTTGGCAACTAACTCACACTTAACAGTGGTTGCAGTGTCTCCGTGTCATATGACCACCATATCTTACTGAACTTCGAAGGCCGTTGTAAGTCCCTTTCTTCAGCACTGTTGTAACTTCGAATGAATGGTCATAACTCAAGGACTACCTGTATTATAAAAACAAAATTCAATGATTTTTATGTCATTTCAACAAATTACCCTTGGTAATTTTGTCAATTTTCATCTCAGGAATACTTGGGGGAGATTTTCTAATATCTTTTGGCACGCGTGGCAATCTTTCAGTCAATTTAAATGTCACTTTTGTGATGGGTTTGTGTGTGGTTACCCAAAGGGAAAGAAAAAAAAAACAACAACAACCCCTTCATCCAGTTTTGGTAATTTATCCAGGTTTGGGAAACACTGTTATAGAGAATCCTATAGGCACCATATATTTGAATAGGTTACATGCCTGCATAGCTGATTTATCTCGAAACCCTTGTTTCAACGATGAAATAGCCTCTTGTGTAAATTCTTCTAACCTAAACATTAATTATCAGGGAGAGCAGAAATCATTCTGAGTGATGTCACCTTTTTCTCCTATTAATAAACAGTGTATGATCTGCAAAAGTCTGTCATGATCTCTGTTTTTGTACAAGAAACTCTTTTAAAGTGACACTTTCCCTTGAGGAAACTTTTGCAGGTCTCAGTAACTGGCTGTTGCTTTTATTTTTATTTTTATTTATGTTTTGAAACAATGGTCATTTAATCAGGTTTGTTTGTTTCCTCTGTTTAATATTTTCATACAGCTATTTTGCAGATTTTTCTCAGCTGAAACTTTATCCTATGCACATAAGTCCTCGACTTATGATCACAATTGAACCTAGAATTTCCATTGCTAAGCAAGACAGTTAAGCAAGTTTTGCCCCGTTTTACAACCTTTCTTGCCACAGTTTGTTAAGTCAGTCACTGCAGTTAAGTCAGTAACACGATGGTTAAGTGAATCTGGCTTCCCCATTGACTTTGCTTGTCAGAAGGTCGCAAAAGGTGACTCCCATGATCCCATGACATTGCAGCTGTCATAAATATGAGTCAGTCGCCAAGCATTTGAATTTTGATCATGGGATAAAGGAGATGCTGCAATAATCATAAATGTGAAAAATGATCATAAATAATTTTTTCGATGTGGTTAATTCAAAGAGTCACTAAATGAATGGTTGTAAGTCAAGGACAACCTATGCAGTATATGGAATAAATTGATTGCTTTTTCAAAGAAAAGAAAAATCCTAAATTTATGCTGATTTGTTTTTGAAGGATCAGTCTGCAGCCCATCCTCGAATGTTGACTGCGGTTTAGTGATGAACTGTCTTTTTGTCTGTCTGTCTGTCTGCCTATTTCTCCATCCATCCATTCATCCATCCATCCATCCATCATCTTCTCACTTCTATGGGTAGTCTGTGTCTTCTTCAATCTTGGGTCCTCTATCACAGGGATCTCCAACCCCTGGTCCTTGAACCAGCACCGATCCGTGGCATGCCAGAAACTGGGCCACACAAACAAGCAAAGCCCCATCTGTGGGATGCAGGCAGCACATAAAACCACACACACACCTGGTCCACAGAAAAACCTCTCTCCATGGAACCGATCCCTACTGCCCAAAAGGTTGGGGGCCCTCCGCTCTATCAGAAGTCTGGGAGTTTGAGGGTTCTATGTACTGGTATATTAGCCATTTCTAGCACTGTTCACTTCTGGGCAGAGAACTGTGATGTTGTTCCTGGGATCTTTGGGAGCCATGTCCCAACTTGGGAGTCCCAGTCCTGAATGTTCCTACCATTGGGACCACTTTGGCCGTTGATCTCCACATCCTCTCTAGGTCTCTTTCAGACTTGTATAAACATACAAACAAACATGTCTGTCTGTCTGTCTGTCTGTCTGTGTCTTCATCAGAAACGTAACAGGTAGCAATAGCACTTAGACTTATATACCGCTTCATAGTGCTTTACAGCCCTCTCTAAGCGGTTTACAGAGTTAGCATATTGCCCCCAACAATCTGGGTCCTCATTTTACCCACCTCAGAAGGATGGAAGGCTGAGTCAACCTTGAGCCGGTGAGATTTGAACCGCCGAACTGCAGCTAGCAGCCAGCTGAAGTAGCCTGCAGTGCTGCACTCTAACCACTGCGCCACCTCGGTATCCTTTTGAAGATGACAACTTTATTTCATCTTGATACTGAACGTTATTTCTGGGTCAATTATTTGAGAAGAAAAACCCAGTCTCCAGAATTAGAGGATAGCAAAGAGGTCAGGTTGGAAATGTTATTAAAAATGTGAAGAGGCAAAGCATACAACCTTCTCTGTCTGTCAGTGGTATTTTGGATCCTTCAATTAGTTAATTTATTTGTTTAGTAACCCATGCCAGCTGATTTCTTGTGGTACCACTAATGCACCATTGTAACATAGTTTTGGAATTATTGGATTAAAACCACATCAAGACAAACCCATTTCCCACTTTTAATTCTCGCTGAGAGCCTTGGGAATAAGAAGCATCCATGGTTGATGCCAGTTGACAAATGCGATGAAATTCAGAGCAGCAGCTTAAGCCTTGTTCTTAATTCATCCTAGCCACATATTGAAGGTGCCATCATGCAAGATACTTTTGCAGTTTAGAAAAGGTTTCCAGAGTTTGGAGTTAGATTTTGCTTTCAGAGGGAGCAGATACTGAGGGTGTTGGGAGGACTAAGCGGCTACATGTTTATTGGTTCGCTTTTTTAATTGCAAAATAACGTGGACTGGTTTGGAAAAGATTCATATGGTAGATGTGATGACACCTTGGCTGTTTTTTTTTCGTTGAGAACAAATACAAAAATCAGATGAGGAGTTTTAGGTTATTTCTGTAATTCACATTGGATTCAGCAAGCACTGGCTATAAATGCAAGAGTTGCTGGCTATAAATGCAAGAGTTAACTCCTCCTTCACCAAGTGCTGGGAGTTAACTCTTGCATGTATAATAGCCAATCTTTTGTGGTCAGATGATGTAGGATTTGGGGTTGAACCTGAGCTGGAAGAAACAAAAACTGGGAAGGCTGGGAGCCAGGGGTGAAGCCAGGACAAAGAGTCGCTAGAACAAGTCAAGTCCCAAAGATGGCAGTCAGCTAATACAGGAAAGTCTTGAAGATTTTCCAGTGTCAGTCAGCATGGCAGAATCATTCAGACCAGCAGTGGGTTTCACATATTCTTGCCACCGGTTTGCACACATGCGCCCGGCCTTCCGCGCATGCACTTTGCTTGTGCGCGCACCTTCCGTGCATGCGCCCGGCCTCCAAAACATGGCTAAATAGGATGGCATTACGTCCGGGCGGGTGGGCGGCTACCGGTTCGCCCGAACCGGTCCGAACCGGCTGAATACCACCTCTGATTCAGACATCTATGATCTCTTAGTAAGGCAGTCTCTTCTGAAGCTGAAGAAGCTTCTTCTTGGATGAGAAGTGAAACGTCTTCAAAGAAAACCCAGAAAGTCCAGTTGCCTCTTGAGAAAAAGCACTTTTGGGACAACCATAACCTGGATGACTGAGAATCTCCATAGACACGCCCCCCTCCTGTCCATTGGCATAATGTAGGTGTTTTTAAGATGTGCCCTCCGGGTCTAGAGGAATAGAGTGGCAAATGCGCTGAGCATAACCTGTGCATCACTAGCACAATGTTCCGACTTGCAAATTAGTTCTAATACTGAATCCTACATCATCTGATCACAGAATACTGTCTCTAAGTGCAAGAGTTGGCTTTTAGTACATGGCGAACGAGGAATGCAAATGTTCATAGTCATAATGTTGGTTAGGGTTTTTCTGCTTTCAAATACGGGGCAAAGAAGTAAGAATTCACTCAGGCTGCAGGACTCTTTTCAGGCAGCAGAATCCCAGTAAGATTTGAACAGAGATGGACCCAAAAGTGGTTTGAAATTCTCCAGCAGTTTAGCAGGCAGAAGAATTGGACAGGTGCTCTCCTAATTTTTTCTAGGGGAAGAAATGACTAAGTCTTAAGGGCAAAACTCTTTCTTAGTTCCACTGCAGGAACTGTTCGATTTTTTTGTTTTGTTTTGAGGCTTGGGAAATTAGGAAGGCTGCAGATTATTGGAGAGAGGAAAGGCAGAACGTTTTCCTTTCCTAAGTGATAGGTTAAATAATGGAAGAACTGTACTGCCCACGGTGGGAATCTTGCTGCAAATATTGTATCCCCTAAAATTATTTGAACAGGAAATTATTTTCCATAAGAGTACCAATTGGTGGACAATCATACAAGAGAAGTTATCTGCTCAGCAGTAGAGTTAAACTTGAGATCTGAAGTGATGGCCAGTATATGTATTTAATGCAATAAAATGTCTTTTCTTTGATTCATAATGTACTTATTTATGGTATTTATTAAAGCCCACCCTGATCCTGAAAGAATTCTAAATGGCGTGGAACAACCCAAAATTATGTTAGTCTTTATTAAATATTAGGGTCATTATGCATTATTTTGCTACTGTTTCTGCAGTGGGCCACTTATGCTGTTGACCATTTAAGTGTCATAAAAGAATCTCTAATAAATATTTTTTTTAAGAAACAACAAACTTATGAAAGAAACAGCAGTAGAAGTCAACACCTACCATAGGTGCTATCCCTGAACTAACCAGAATCGAACGCTTGTTGAAAGAATATCAGAATTATACCTTGGGTTTGCTTAAGATGACTGGTGAACCTAGCCGCCCAGAGTCCCTTGGGAGTTGGGCGGCATACAAATTTAATAAATAAATAAATAAATAAATAGTGAAGGTTTCTTCTCTCATCAGGTCCTCTCTAGATCAGGAGTCTCCATGGCTGGCTGAGGAATTCTGGGAGTTGAAGTCCACAAGTCTTAAAGTTGTCCAGTTTGGAGACCCCTGATCTAGATGACCAGACCTGATAGTCAGGCTCACTTTGTACAAATTGTAATGCATCTGGCCAAGAAGCTAATCCTGCATGTTATTACTATATTAAAACCGACTTGGTTATGTATGCCAGTGGTTCTCGACCTGTCACAACTTGTGTTTCACTACTTTCTGAAAAACGCAGGTCCTATCAAAGTAAAAAAAAACAAAAACCAACAACCCCACCTCCTTGCTTTTTCTGAGTAGGATGTGGAGTGTAGGCGGGTGCATAAAAGCATTCTGTTATGTATCAGTTACAGTAAAATTTGGGAACATTAAAAATGCACTCGTAAAAATATTAGCAATTCTGCTTCAACTGGTAAAATCATGACTGGGGCTGCAGCAGTGAGAGTGGAACCAGTTTTCCCTTGAATACGAGCAAACAATGAGGAAGAGCTAAAGAACAAAGAACATTATTTTAGTTTATTAAGCCTCCCAACTCCCTAACTCCTCAGAGGCTGCTCCAGTCCCATGCTCCAGGAAATGTTCTGCCAAGATACACAGTTCCTATTCTCAGTGAATTGGACTGGAGACCAGTAGCCGTGTCCTCTTCCTCCTCTGCTCTTTTCAGCAACTTCCCAGTTTGGGAAGGCAACTGCATCCCCAGTGGTGTGCATGCCACTGGTTGAGAAACAGCATTGTAGACGACCATGGTAAGTTCCCGAGATAGGAAGGCTAGCTTAGAATAACGCTCCCTCAGCGATGAATTGCCGATAATAATCCCGAACGGGATTACTCATGAGATTCAGATCTTTGGAATGGAAGCAGGAAGAGATGTGCAGATACTGGATTTCCTCTGGCCCTCTGTAAACTCATGTTTAAACGGCGCATAGAGGCAGTTCGGAGGAATTGCTAAAAAAATCCCTTGCCAAAATGATCGCCGATCAAGCGGTTGCAATTAGTTACTGTGGCCAGTGGAAAAATTAAACTATTAAAAAGGGCAATGTGAGACGGGGAAGAAAAGGAAAGCTTTTAGCCATTATTTCTTTAGCGTGGGATCGTTGGCAGATGCATCGCGCCGCTGCATATTACTTTCTCATATTGTGGACTAAACAGCTCTAGAGAGAGACCAAGGGTTACTGCGCATCTCCAGTTGTCCTAATTTCTTAATGATCCTTTCCTGGGAGATGGAGGAGAATATGTATGTTTGGGGGGGGGGAGGGGGGGATTCAGTTGCATAATTACCTGCTTTAATTATGTATCAACGACAATGACAGCAACAAGAGAAACCTCTTAAAATGCACCGCCAGCCTTTTTTGAAACACTCATGTCACACTGAAATTTTGGTAGGCAAGCAGCAGAGAATCGGAGCGAGTTCTCTTGCTTCTGATAAATAAAAAAATAAAATAGCTCTGTTTAAGCTGCCAGTAAGTTTAACACACGTACTTTGCTTTTAAATTTTTTTTTTTATAAAAGCCTGTATAAATTCTGTCTGTCGCTTACTCGAAAGTTGTTATTCTTTTAGTCCTACAACATCTGATGTTTTGGGTTTTGTTTTGTTTTGTTTAATTGCCCATCATTTCAGTTTGAAATGATGAAAAATTCACTCGAATATCATTATAGTTCCTTGGGTAATTGGAAGATCTTCCACACTTCAGAGTGGATTAATATTCTTTGGAATAGAAATCCTGCAGGTATCTGGGTACCCAGCCATGAAGATACTGTGCTTCTATTTCTGAATCATCAGTCTCGCATTAACAAAATTGTCCTGACCAAAGTTGGATTTCTAATTCCAGATCAGGAATTAGATTTGGATGAGATACCTTTTCTGTTTTTATCTTTTTTTTTAAAGGTAAATCAAGGAAATGCATAGGAAGTTGTGGTTATAGGATTGGAGTGAAAGGAATCTATAAATACCTGCCTCTCTTGAACTCCGTATGTGTTACTATTCATGATAGTTGTTTCCTGATGTCTTCTCCTAGATTTGAACATGGGAAGCAACAGTGTCTGCAATGGGGATGTGGTGTGGGAAAAATAATCAAGACGGGGATTAGAGTATCCACTATATATGTACCATGTTTCCCCGAAAATAAGACCCTGTCTTATATTTTTTTTGAACCCCAAAATAAGCGCTTGGCCTTATTTTTGAGGAGGTCTTATTATTTTGGGGTGCGTGGAACAAGACGGGGCTCCTCTTGCCGTCTTACCTGATTTCCAGCTCTGTCTCCCTAACCCTAACCAGAGGAAATGGCGGGGACCGGCTACGCATGCATTTAAATATTTTTGGGGTGGGCTTATTTTTGGGGAAGGGTTTATTTTCGGAGGAGGGCTTATTTTCAGGGGATGTCTTATTTTCGGGGAAACACGGTAGTGGACACTATATATCATGACAAGGAAAAACTAGACACTCACGTACAAACATTCCCTTTCGTTATCTCCTAAGCCACTCATGGAAATTCCACCAATCCTTCCTTCCTTCCTTCCTTCCTTCCTTCCTTCCTTCCTTCCTTCCTCCTTCCTTCCTTCCTTCCTTCCTTCCTTCCTTCCTTCCTTCCTTCCTTCCTTCCGAATAAATGTCCTAATCCATACTATTAGCTCCATGGCATTTAGCCACTTTTTTTTTCTCCAAATGTGAACCGCCGTTCACTCCAAGAGTAAGCATGAAAGCATATTTAATTTTCAGATCTCTGCAAGCAGCCACTGGAATAGAAAAGCGACATCTGCGATTTGGCGTGTTTCATCATTTGGGGAGCAGTATTCTTTAAAAGAAAGTGACAGAGCTGTAATTTTGGATTACTTTAATTACTGGGTGCATGATTGAACGGTTTCACAAAAAAGACAAACCTTGTGAGACCTGCAGTATTTAATGTTTCTTCACTGAGCAGCTTCTGGATATGCAATTACTGGCAAGTCTTTTTGTATTTTTTCATTATTAAATGCAAACAATCTCTCTCTCTCTCTCTTTCTTTTAAGGGTACTGCTGCTGAAAAAAATAGCTTTGCGAAAGTGATCTGTTTTAGTGGGAAAAGTTCCAAGCTGCCTGTGCTTGTATTGCTCTCTCAGAGAAAGCCACATGGCTTGTTTCGTCCGTATATTTTACTTCTGTTTGTTCTTGGATGTATTTGTGGCGGCAGCAGCTTGGCCAAGTATGGGCACGCCGGGCACTATATCCTCAAGCAGAGAAAAAGTTGGGCATTGATCGTGCTGTCTGGTTATCCGTTTACATGAGCCGTACAGGGTGGCTATTTTCACTCTAGTGCCTGTTGAACTCTCACACTGACTCTCACGCTGGTTGAATTCAAGACCCAGTCATTTTTGGGATTAGGAGAATTGCTTAAGGTAGTTTGATCCCAACCTCTCTTATTCAGAGGACAAATGTTACCTTGAACTCTGTGTTGCGATTTCTCAAATTTCCTTGTACACGGGAGCATGACTTAAAGTAACATCTGTATAACTGCTGGAAGAGCTTAAACGAAGGTGTACACCCCTCCCCCACACACATACAGTTCTATAATAACTATATCTCCCTTCCTGCAACTGCAGAATGCCAGAATTTGAATACCTCCTACAAGTAATGGGTATATACTCATGTAGTGATCCATGACTTCAAATCCCAATAGAGGATTTGAACCCCCTAGAGCAGGGGTGTCAAACTGAAGGCCTGGGGGCCGGATCCGGCCTGCAGGGTGCTTAGATCTGGCCCACGGGGCTGCCCTGGAAACAGCGAAGGACCGGCCCGCAGTGCCTCTGCCAGCGGAAAACGGAGCTCGGGAGAACTGTGTGCGGCCCTCCCGAGCTCCGTTTTTGCTGGCAGAGGGCTGCAGGAGGCCATCCCAGCTGAAAACAGAGCTTGCGAGGGCCGCGGGTGGCACTCCCAAGCTCCGTTTTCACTGGCAGAGGGTTGCAGGAGGCCGTCGCAGCCGAAATGGAGCTCGGGAGCCCGTTTTTGCTGGCAGAGCACTCGGGCCACCACAGGCGCCCCCGACACGAGTGATGTTGAGCTGGCCGTGCCCACCCTGGCCACGCCCACCCCAGCACCCCAAGGTCAAACACAACCCTGATACAGCCCTCAATGAAATCAAGTTTGACACCCCTGCTCTAGAGTAACATCTGGCTACCAGTGTTTGGTGATTCCTAATAAGGCTAAAATCGGCTGCATGCAGGTAGCCTTTGACTTATGACTCGTCGCTTAGCGACCTTTCAAAGTTATGACAAACCTCCCCAGGACTACTTACAACCTGGATTTAACATTCTTATGATCCCTGCCCCCACACTCAGATGATTGCATTTTGGGTGCTCGGCAACCAGCCCGTATTTATGTCTGTTTACATGTCCTGTGGTCACGGGACTGCAATTTACGACGGCAGTCTTGGCCTTATGACCTCAGTTGAGAAACTCTGCTTTAATGTCTGGTCTTTCTTCTTGCCAGGATTACGGTATCCCAAACCCACTCATCACTCTTCAAAAAGTTCCTTTACTTCTGCCTTTCATAAGCTAATATAAAAATGGGAGAGTGTAGGAGTTAAAAGTGCTGGGTCAGGGATGGGGAGACCCCTCTTATAGTTTTCCCTCACACATGGAAATAAGACTGCCACTCTGACTTAGTCCTAATAGCAACAGCAGTAGCACTTAGACTTATATACCGCTTTACAGCCCTCTCTAAGCAGTTTACAGAGTCAACCTCTTGCCCCCAACAATCTGGGTCCTCATTTTACTGATCTCGGAAGGATGGAAGGCCAAGTCAACCTTGAGCCTGGTGAGATTCGAACTGCCAAATTGCAGGCAGCCGGCAGAAGTAGCCTGCAGTACTGTATTCTAACCACTGCTCCACCGCGGCTCTAATCAGTGTCAGGTTCTGCGACAAACCGGCTGAAAAATAAAATTCTTCCTAGCATGATGCATTGGTAAACATTGCTGTAAGAACTGGATGAGAGTAATGCAAATAAGCTCTTAGCCCTTGAACTAAGAAGGCATGTATTAAGAAGAAGAAACCTCCAGGGTTTTGCCTTGGTCAAAGTCAGAAGTGATATTCAGCCGCTTCAGACCGGTTTGGGCGAACTGGTAGTGGTGCCCACCTGCCCGGACGTAATGCTGTCCTATTTAGTCATGTTTTGGAGGCCGGGTGCATGCACAGAAGGCGCGCACGTGAGCAAAGCGCATGCGCGGAAGGCCGGGCGCATGCGCAGAAGGCGGGCACACGCAGCGAGCGTGTGGAAGGTTGGTCGCATGTGCGTGCGGGGCGAACTGGTGGCAACATATGTGAAACCCACCGCTGATCAAAGTGAGTTGATTAGCCTGCCAGATATTCAGGCTTGGCTGGAATGAGACACCAGGCCTTTGAAAGGGGGATCATGAGATATATGTACAGACACAGGGATATATTTTTGCTCTTTACTTTTAAAAATGCAGACCGCAAAGGTGCCCTCATAATACTGTCAGTCCATGGCTGACGTGGAATCTTAATCTTGCATCCTAGGTAAGGTCACCAAGCTTCTCAGTGGCTTCCGTGATATCATTTCAGGCATGCCCATCTGTAACTGGCATCTTCAACATGGCTCTGGTGTTGGAGGCATGTCTTTCTTCAACTTTAACTCTTGGAAATCATCCTGGCAGCAAGATGACCTGCTTACTGGTCGTGAAGGACAAGCTCATCCATTGGAGTCTACCTCTTGGGGCCAGCCTGCTACAGAAGCAGGTTGAAACCAGATTGAAGAGAACCAGCAGGAGAGTATTTTCTATGGGAAAAATCACTCAAGCCTTCTGCTATGTGAAGTTGGGTGAAACTTTGTGAAAGAAGAGTCTATAAGGAAGGTCAGTCACATTGTAGTGGACAGAGGGACTGGCCCTGAGGGACAGGAAGAAGAACTGCTACCAAAGCAAAGATCAGATCAAAGAGGCTTGAGCCCGGGCCAATAATGTAACTTAAATAGATTTCTGTGACAATTCCCTCCCAAATTCACATGAAGATGGAAGGAGGGGAGAAGAACGTTCTGATGAACAGGATTCTGTTACTATAGCTTTATCCCAAAGGTGGTGTTGTGGCCCGCCAGCGTCCCGTGCTGGTGCTCATGGATCCTGAGGACGATGAGGCGGTTGTGGCACGGTACCATCGGCCCATGCACCTGGCGCCCGAGTGAGAGAGCGAGGAGGACAATGAGGCAGTTGTGGCGAGGTACCATCGGCCCGTGTACCTGGCACCTGAGTCAGAGAGTGAGGAGGCTGAGAGTCAAGCAGGGCCTTCTGTACCTCCTGAGGAGCCCATCAGGGCCGAAGAAGAAGAGGAGGAGCCTCTTCTTCTCAATGCTCGGGCACGCAGGGCTGCTAGAAGACAAGAGTGGCTACTCAGGAGGAGGTCTCCTCGAGAGTAGAGCTGCAGGCTAAGTGGCCACACCCTTAGACTATTTAAGCCCTGACCACGCTGAGCCTTGTTGCAGGAAACAACGTTTTATATCACTCTTGCTCTTTGTGACTCCAGTCTGCTCGTGTACTTGTTCCAGTACGGGTCTTATTTCGTGCATTTCTAGTTCTGGGAGTATTGCCAAATACAATCAGACCTGCTCATAGTATCTCTTGCACTCTGGCCAGCTGTTAAAGATTAGACATTTACCAGCGGAGATTTGGAAAACCCTATTCTGCCTTTATTTTGTTTTCAAATTATTATGTTGCTCCTAAGAAGTTATTAGGAGACATTTATTAGTAAAAGAACAGTGTTTTGCAGTTTGTGTGTGCGTATTATTGGTGGCTCGTCGCTGGGGCAGAACAGGTGTTTTTTCCAGGAGGCAACTGGGCTTTCTTGTTTTTTCTTTGAAGACGTTTCGCTTCTCATCCAAGAAGCTTCTCCAGCTCTGATAGGATAGTGGGGAATGGAAGGATCTAAACCAGGGGTGTCAAACTCATGTCGTCACCGCAGCGTCACATGACGTATCGGGATTTTTTTCCCCTTTGCTAAACTGGTCGTGAGTGTGGCCAGCGCTTGACGCATCCAGCCCGTGGGCCGGGAGTTTGACAGCCCTGATCTAAACGGATGCAAATGACCAGCTGTCTGCAAGGAATATAAATCCTTCCATTCCCCACTATCCTCTCAGAGCTGAAGAAGCTTCTTGGATGAGAAGCAAAATGTCTTCCAAAAAAAAAAAAAAAGTTCAGTTGCCTCCTGAAAAAGCACCTTTGGGACAACCATGACCTGGATGACTGAGAATCTCTACAGACTTTTAATTATACATCTTGAGGAAAAGTGGGCAGCTTCAGAGAAGGGGAAGAATCCCCTTCCCTATTCCTCTTGTGCTGCTGCTGCTCCTTCTGCAGCAGAAGAAGACAACCTAGCTGTTGTGTGAAGGCCATATTTTTGTTGGACCGTGTTCAAAGTGTGGGGAAAAGACTGCTGAAGGCAGTGTTTTTCCTCTTGTCGTTCATCTCGAGAGTGGGAAGAAAACCCTTAATCAAAAGAGGAAGTGCCCTTATTTTGGCTTCGGGTTTTTTTTTCCTGTGGAGAGAATACGTGTTCCACCAAGCAGTTGTGAACAGCTGATTGAAGGATCGAAATCACAGCTCCTCTCTGACTAAACTGCAGGCCAGGAATCCTTATTGACTTTAAATGAAACCTAACATCCAGGGCCAGATGGATTGCATCCTAGAGTACTTGAAAGAAGTTAATGATCTGGCTGAACTTCTGTTCTTTATCTTTGAGAAAATTCAGCAACTGGGCGAAGTTCCAAATCACTGGAGGAAGTTGTTAACTGCGGAGGAGGAGGGGAAGGAGTGAGAAAAGCTACTCGCCTGATGAGATTGTAAATCAGATTGTAAGGAGATCGATATGTAAGCATTGTGCAAAAAGGTAGTGATTGCTAGAGGTTTTTATTATTAGCACATGGTGTTGTTACAGTAACCAGCAGACCACAATGCTATTCCAGAGTAACAGTTTGGATTGCTAAGGTACCAGCCCTGTTGTAGGACATGTTTGCGCACTTCCCAAGGTGCCCACAGGAGGTTGAGCTGGCTTCACACCAGAGAGAAAAACTCTTCCTGCAGCATCATCCAAGTCCCCTTCCCTTCCCTGCAACTGGGAAGGTTCAGAGCCATGGGGAATCTGACTGCCTGCACAGAGCACCAACTTGTCTCCCCACCGAAGTGGTATCTATCTTTCTACTCACATAGAACATGCTTTCAAACCACAAGGTGGGCAGAAGCTGAGGCGAGTGATGGGAGCTCACCCTGCCATGTGGTGCCAAGACTCGAACTGCCGGAGCAGAGATCATCTCCAGCGTCATTAAGCGACTGAGCCACCGTGCCTCTTATTGCTAGAGGTTAAAATGGATTTGTCAAGAAAAGGTGGTCTTAGGCTACAAGAAACATGATTTCTTTCTTTTCTCTTTTGAATTTGGTAACTATAGTAGTAGATAATGGGGATATAGCAATAGCAATAACACTTAGACCTATATACCGCTTCATAGTGCTTTACAGCCCTCTCTAAGCGGTTTACAGAGTTAGCATATTGCCCCCAACAATCTGGGTCCTCATTTTACCCACCTCAGAAGGATGGAAGGCTGAGTCAATTTGAGATTTGAACTGCCGAACTGCAGCTAGCAGTCAGCTGAAGTAGCCTGCAGTGCTGCACTCTAACCACTGTGCCACCTTGGCTCCCTGATATACTGAGCCGCGGTGGCGCAGTGGTTAGAGTGCAGTACTGCAGGCTACTTCTGCTGACTACCGGCTGCCTGCAATTTGGCAGTTCAAATCTCACCAGGCTCAAGGTTGACTCAGCCTTCCATCCTTCTGAAGTCAGTAAAATGAGGACCCAGATTGTTGGGGGTCAATAGGCTGACTCTGTAAAACGCTTAGAGAGGGTTGTAATGCACTGTGAAGTGGTATATAAGTCTAAGTGCTATTGCTATTGCTATATTATAGACTAGGGGTCTCCGGTCACGGCCCACTACCGGGCCATGGCCCATTCAGAACCGGGCTACAGAAGTGGTGGACGTATGTGCCGCTCCACGCACGCAGCTCCATTTGTGTGAGCAGTGGGTGCACGTGCCCGCCGCTTGCACAAATGGGGCTGCATGTGTGCTTGCCTGCTGCTCACACAGTACCATCCCCTCTCCCGCTCCCTCCGCCAGAAAGCCGGAAAGGTTGGAGATTGCCATTGTAGACAGACTATCTCAATGCTTTCTCATTAGAAAGCTAGTTCCGAGTTTGGGGGGGTACACACACACAGATGGTATGTGAATTAAGAGAACCCCCAGCTAAATAAAAACTGTATGCAAAGAAGGCTCATGAAATTGGAAGGAAGTATCCAATGGAGCGTCACAGGCCGCTTTGCCCCTCAATGTCCTGGGGTGCTGCCTGGCTCTCTCCTGGAAGTAGATGCCGTTTCAGAGACTCCTTTACGGTTGTAAGTTGAGAACTACCTGTATATGAATATCCAGATACACAGAATAATAGAGTTGGGAGGGACCTTGGAGATCCTCTAGTCCAGCCCCCTGCTCAAGCAGGAGACCCTGTACCATTTCAGACAAGTGGCTGTCCAGTCTCTTCTTAAAAACCCTCCAGTGATGGAGCACCCAGAACGGATTCATTGTTTAACTGTCAGGAAATTACTCCTTATTTCTAAGCTGGATCTTTCCTTGATTAGTTTCCATCCGTTGCTTCTTGTTCTGCCTTCTGGTGCTTTTTGAGAACATGCGTGTCCTGCTGGAAAGCCAGCTTTCAAACAAATAAAATAAAACAATAAATACAAGTGAGCCTTGAACGTAATGTGTTTCCTGGGTACAAAAATGTATTCTAAACCAAAAGCCACCAAGAAGTGTCCTGAAATAAGCCATAACTCGAGAAGTTCTCACAACTCTTGGCTCCTGAGAGTAGCTGAGTGGAATCGTAATTCACACTTGCGTTTCTTTTTCCTTGCTCTGTCCTTGTTGGCCTGGAAATATCTTTAGAAAGCTCCAAGAGCAACAGATTCTTCCTCCAGCAAAGCTCACTTTTGCTTCCCTTGGCCTCTTTCTGAGTGAGTTTGCTTGCAATGTGGTAATGAAAGAGGAAAAGAACATGGAAGCCTTGTTCTTCACAGCCTCACCCTCTGCCACAACTGCACAAAGGAGCCCAAGGGGCTACTATTCATCCTTGTGCATTTCGCAGGTGCACTGGGGACGGTCTGATTTGTTCACGGCAACCTTGATCTCTTCCCTAGCAACTCCATTTCATTTTATTCACACACTTATTCAATTTATACAGGTGGCTCTTGACTTACGGCCACAATTGAGGCCCACGTTTCTGTTGCTAAGCAAGGCGCTGGGTTAAATGAATTTTGATCCATTTTGCAACCTTTCTTGCCACAGTTGTTAAGCGAATCGCTGCAATTGTTAAGTTACTGACATGGTTGTTAAGTGAATCAGGCTTCCCCCTTGACTTTGCTTGTCAGAAGGTCACAAAAGGTGATCACATGACCCCGGGACACTGCAACCGTCCTAAATATGAGTCCTTTGGGAGTTGGGCGGCATACAAATATAATAAATAAATAAATAAATAAATAAATAAATAAATAAATAAATAAATAAATAAATAAATAAGAATGATTTGCCAAGCATCCAAATTTTGATCACGACCACGGGGATGCTGCAGTAGTTGTGTGAAAAATGGTCATAAGTCACATAAGTCACTTTTTTTTTTACAATTGCCATTGTAATTTCAAACAGTCACTAAATGAATGGTTGTAAGTCGAGGACTACCTGTATGCCGCCCATCTCACTGTCAACTGAATCTGGGTGGCTTACAGCATCATAAAAGCACAATATAAAACGATGAGAACATTAAAAACATTCACCGTTAAAAATTAACAAAAAAACTAGCTAAAAAGGGACCAATACTTAAACAGGGTGGCAGTGGGATCTTCTCCTAATCTCCTAACCATTTCCAGAGTGTGACACCCCCCACCCTTTCTCTTTTTTCATCTATTCCTCCCTCTAAACTCTTGCTTTAAGCCCAAATAGATTGGGAGAAAAATGACTTTCATCTGCAAGTTTCGTCCGTTTGTGTTTCTGTTTCTTCTGTGTGTGTATGTATGTATGTATGTATGTATATAACCCAAAAGAAAAAGAAAAACAACATTCTACTTTACCAATTCAGTTTTTGAGATGA